>CM077194.1:748998-811498 GCA_039654625.1 Rhinogobio ventralis | reverse complement strand
ATCTCAAGGACAGGCTCGTCCAAAGCAAATTGAACACCTCCAGATCCCAGGGCCGTGTGGGTCGCTGTAAATACTTTGTACATACCAAGTGGGTTATGAGCAGATTCAATAAAAAGATTTTCAAAATCCCTCGACCTCTGACTCACGAAACGTCAAACTGTATTTACCTGGTCTTCTGTGTGAAATGCAGAAGACAATACGTCGGCCAGACGAAAAATGAACTCCGGGTCAGGGCTTATCAACACGTACACAACATTGTGCACGGCATCGATAAGCGACGACACCTTGTGCAGCACTTCCTGGCCCATGGCTTGTCTTCTTTCAAAGTCACTGCGCTCCAATCCAATCCAGCTTGGTCCCTGAATGAGAGACTCAGGGCAGAGAGCACCTGGATTAAACGTCTGGACACAGTGCACCCGAGAGGCCTAAATGAACCCTAACCCTACCCCTAACCCTAACCCTACCCCTACCCCTAACCCTACCCCTACCCCTAACCCTAACCCTACCCCTAACCCTACCCCTAACCCTACCCCTAACCCTACCCCTACCCCTAACCCTACCCCTAACCCTACCCCTAACCCTAACCCTAACCCTACCCATTATACCCCTTGTAGCATTACAGTGGTTATATAGCCCTCCATTATGCTAACCCCACACCACAAACTCCCTAAAACCTACCCCACTTACCTGGTGTTCGTGGCAACCCTCGAAGCCACACCCCGCTCGGATCCAGCCCTCTCTGGCGTAGCCCTCATAGTGGACATCTGCAAAAAAGAAAAACAATTTGTGGTTATATGAAACACAATGTGGGTTGAAAGCATAAATGGCTGAATGTGTATATATAGTACACATACACACATAATACTTAAATTTATATGGCCTTATACACATCACCAATAAAACCTACCCATTGACAGCCTTTTGCAACGGGATCTGGGACGCATGGTGGTTGGCTGTCTTTGACCTCGGGTCACCTTTAGTGGTCAGTAGAAGGCTGGACTGCGCATAACCATTTCAGGGACCTTAGGTTCCTTGATCTTGGATTTTTCATTCCCCTACCCCTACCCCTACCCCTAACCCTACCCCTAACCATTATACCCCTTGTAGCATTACAGTGGTTATATAGCCCTCCATTATGCTAACCCCACACCACAAACTCCCTAAAACCTACCCCACTTACCTGGTGTTCGTGGCAACCCTCGAAGCCACACCCCGCTCGGATCCAGCCCTCTCTGGCGTAGCCCTCATAGTGGACATCTGCAAAAAAGAAAAACAATTTGTAGTTATATGAAACACAATGTGGGTTGAAAGCATAAATGGCTGAATGTGTATATATAGTACACATACACACATAATACTAAAATTTATATGGCCTTATACACATCACCAATAAAACCTACCCATTGACAGCCTTTTGCAACGGGATCTGGGACGCATGGTGGTTGGCTGTCTTTTATTAAACCACTTTAAAAAAACGTAACTTGATCCTACAGAAATTAGTCAATTACAGGCCAATCTCAAATCTACCCTTTCTGTCAAAAATACTAGAAAAGGCAGTGTCCTCACATGCTCCTTTTTAGAAAGAAATGGTATCTGTGAGGATTACAAATGATTTACTCTTATCATCCGATAGTGGTTGTACATCTCTGTTAGTGTTACTCGATCTTAGTGCTGCATTCGATACCATCGACCACAACATTCTTTTGAATAGACTCGAAGATTATGTTGGCATTAGTGGAATTGCATTGGCATGGTTTAAATCATACTTCTCTGACCGTTATCAGTTTGTAGCAGTAAATGAAGAGATGTCACACCGATCACAAGTTCAATATGGAGTACCACAGGGCTCAGTGCTAGGACCGTTGCTCTTCACCCTGTACATGCTACCACTGGGAGATATCATTAGGAAGCATGGCGTTAGTTTTCATTGTTATGCTGACGATACTCAGCTCTATATTTCTTCACGCCCTGACGAAACTTACCAGTTCACAAGATTAACGGAACGCATAGCTGATATAAAAAATTGGATGACTAGTAATTTCCTGCAACTTAATTCAGAAAAAACTGAATTTTTAATTATTGGACAAAAAAACTCCACATGTAGTAACCTAGAATACTGTCTAACACTTGATGGCTGCTCTGTCAAGTCCTCGTCGTCAGTGAGGAACCTGGGTGTGCTCTTTGATACCAATCTCTCATTTGAAAGCCACGTTTCTAGCATCTGTAAAACTGCATTCTATCATCTTAAAAATATACACTCACCTAAAGGATTATTAGGAACACCATACTAATACTGTGTTTGACCCCCTTTCGCCTTCAGAACTGCCTTAATTCTACGTGGCATTGATTCAACAAGGTGCTGAAAGCATTCTTTAGAAATGTTGGCCCATATTGATAGGATAGCATCTTGCAGTTGATGGAGATTTGTAGGATGCACATCCAGGGCACGAAGCTCCCGTTCCAACACATCCCAAAGATGCTCTATTGGGTTGAGATCTGGTGACTGTGGGGGCCATTTTAGTACAGTGAACTCATTGTCATGTTCAAGAAACCAATTTGAAATGATTCGAGCTTTGTGACATGGTGCATTATCCTGCTGGAAGTAGCCATCAGAGGATGGGTACATGGTGGTCATAAAGGGATGGACATGGTCAGAAACAATGCTCAGGTAGGCCGTGGCATTTAAACAATGCCCAATTGGCACTAAGGGGCCTAAAGTGTGCCAAGAAAACATCCCCCACACCATTACACCACCACCACCAGCCTGCACAGTGGTAAGGCATGATGGATCCATGTTCTCATTCTGTTTACGCCAAATTCTGACTCTACCATCTGAATGTCTCAACAGAAATCGAGACTCATCAGACCAGGCAACATTTTTCCAGTCTTCAACTGTCCAATTTTGGTGAGCTTGTGCAAATTGTAGCCTCTTTTTCCTATTTGTAGTGGAGATGAGTGGTACCCGGTGGGGTCTTCTGCTGTTGTAGCCCATCCGCCTCAAGGTTGTGCGTGTTGTGGCTTCACAAATGCTTTGCTGCATACCTCGGTTGTAACAAGTGGTTATTTCAGTCAAAGTTGCTCTTCTATCAGCTTGAATCAGTCGGCCCATTCTCCTCTGACCTCTAGCATCAACAAGGCATTTTCGCCTACAGGACTGCCGCATACTGGATGTTTTTCCCTTTTCACACCATTCTTTGTAAACTCTAGAAATGGTTGTGCGTGAAAATCCCAGTAACTGAGCAGATTGTGAAATACTCAGACCAGCCCGTCTGGCACCAACAACCATGCCACGCTCAAAATTGCTTAAATCACCTTTCTTTCCCATTCTGACATTCAGTTTGGAGTTCAGGAGATTGTCTTGACCAGGACCACACCCCTAAATGCATTGAAGCAACTGCCATGTGATTGGTTGATTAGATAATTGCATTAATGAGAAATTGAACAGGTGTTCCTAATAATCCTTTAGGTGAGTGTATCTAAATTACGGCATATGCTTTCAAATGCAAAATGCTGAACAGTTAGTTCATGCGTTTATGACCTCAAGGCTAGATTATTGTAATGCTCTACTGGGTGGTTGCCCCGCTCGCTTAATAAATAAACTGCAGCTGGTCCAAAACGCAGCAGCTCGAGTTCTTACTAGAACCAGGAAGTATGACCATATTAGCCCGGTTCTGTCAACACTGCACTGGCTCCCTATTAAACATTGCATACATTTTAAAATCTTGCTAATTACTTACAAAGCACTAAATGGTTTAGCTCCCCAGTACTTGAGCGAGCTCTTAACGCATTATACTCCATCACGTCTATTGCGGTCTCAAAACTCTGGCCAGTTGATAATACCTAGAATATCAAAATCAACTGCAGGCGGTCGATCCTTTTCCTATTTAGCACCTAAACTCTGGAACAGCCTTCCTAGCATTGTTCGGGAAGCAGACACACTCTGTCAGTTTAAATCTAGACTAAAAACACATCTCTTTACTATGGCATACAGAAAACATTTTTAATTTATATTTTATTCAAATTGTTAGGCTGCATTAACTAGGTCAGCCGGAACCGGGAACACTTCCCATAACACCTGATGTACTCGTTACATCATAAGAAGAATGGCATCTACGCTAATGTTAGTCTCTCTGTTTATCCCAAGGTTTACTGCAGTCAGCCGGATCCGGGCCGTATCCAGATCAGATGGTGGACCTGCGCCTGGACATGACCAACTCAGCCCTGAAGTGTCTGCAGAGACCGTGTTGAATATTCCGATCTAATATTACTTCTGACCTGTAAGGCTGCCAAAATAATAATCATACACTGTTTGTTAATTGGCCAGAGGAGAACTGGCACCCCGACTGAGCCTGGTTTCTCCCAAGGTTTATTTTTCTCCATTAGGACACCTGATGGAGTTTTGGTTCCTTGCCACTGTAGCCTCTGGCTTGCTCAGTTGGGGACACTAAATTTTCAAATAAATATCTAAATAAATTTAATTACTAAACTAAATGAACTATGTCAACTACATTACTTGAATATATATGATAATTGAAATGAGCTGATGACATCATCGTTTTCTCCAGAGCGGCTGTACAGCCGAATCAAATTCTGTTCATTATTTTCCTGTTGAACACTGTGAAGCTGCTTTGAGACAATCTGCATTGTAAAAAGCACTATATAAATAAACTTGACTTGACCATTAAATCGAAGACCTATATAGAGAAAACCAAAGTTAGCATGATGCATGTTCAACAATTCAAGAATTTAAACCATACAGCTTAAAAAAAAAATCTGTATGAAAGCAGCAAAAAAGACAAAATATAAACTCTTAAAGACTGGCAAAACATTGGCATGCACCAGCTGCTAAAAGACTGTCAAACACCCTCAAACCTACAGAAAGTTGGTGAACACATTTCTCTTCTACACTAAATCTGTAAAATTAGGGCACAAAGTACTGTTAATTCAACAGAATTTTCCATATTTATTTTTTTTACAGGCGTTTTACCTGCATTTGGAATTTTGCACTTCATTGAGTTGTGTTTTAGATCTAACGGAAATTTTTACTGGACTGTCCGGGTAATGAGCTGCCAGTACTTTATTATTTTACGAATTAATTTTTTACAGTGTAGTTGTAATAATTGTTTTTCCCTTTGTTACCGGATTCAAAAGAACTTAAACGGTTAATAATTTTCATGTCACGTTACATTTCATACAGTTCATCTTCAATCCATTGACGCGGCTCTTCACGCCATGTGCGCGCTCTAGCACCTGTTAATGAAACTCCTGATTGATTCAATACATTCAAACTCAAAATAAGCCTTCTATAAATTACGAAAACACAAATATACAGAAAAGGTAAAGATCTACAATACAAGTACAAGTGGAAAAATTAACAAAGTTAAAATATACCGGCCAACCTTTCAGTTACCCTCCCTGGTCCTTAAAAGGGGTACTCACATTTGGTGATATATTCAATGGCAGCGGACTGCGCACGTTTCAGGATATTCAAATAGACTACTCCTTGCCTGGCACCTCCTTTTTTTATGTATCCGAAGCTAAGGTCTGCAATGAAAGCGTATGGTGTGCCTTGGAACTCTATCTTAGATGATCACCCATTGTTAAAGTGGATAAAACATTTCATGGCACAGTCTCCTTGATCTACAAGCAACTACTTGAATGTTCATATAAACCCTTGAAGATACTAGCTGTATGGGAGAGAGAACTCTCCTGGTTGGGTTACAGTCCTGATTGGAATAGAGTCTGGTTAAATCTCTGCCTCATTCTTATTCATTTCAAAACTGTACACAAAATGTATTGTACCCCATATAAGCGTTACTTGATGAAACTCTCTTCCAATCCTAATTGTAGTCTGTGTAATAACAATTCTAAAGGTACTTTTTTGCATATGTTTTGGGATTGCTTGGTCATATCCAATTTCTGGAAACATGTAGTTCAGGTGTTAAAAAACATCACAAAGTTGCAGTTTGACCTTGATCCCTGTCTTATGTTGCTAAATGATGATTCTTCTTATAAGTTTACATTAGCTCACAGAGACTGTTAATGTCTGGCTTCACTGCTGCTAAAAAAAACAATTTTACAGCAATGGTTTACACCTGACATGGACCTTAAAAGATTCTGGCTGCTTTCTTTTCATAATATTGTTTGCTTAGAATGCAGCACTGCAAGGATTAACGGGGCTAGAATACATACTGTTACCTATTGGAGTAAAACAGCCCAAGCCTTAAAATAATTGCTTTAAACTGAAGATGTACTATCTATGTGATAATTTGCTGCTGTTGTTTATTTGTATGTTCGTTTATTACCCTAAAATATATTTTACTGTATTTATGTTATTTTATCCTGACAGTATTTTTGCTGCTATTTTAGTTTTGTATTTTGTTGTTATTATTTCAAATAAAAAAAAGGTAAAATATACCATATATCTTACTTTCACTAATTCCCAACTTCATCAGCTTCTTCACTCTCCAAACCTACATTGCAGACTAACAGTATTGAGCAAGTTCAGCTTGTGGGCTTTCATAGCCATGGGCACAACCAATGACAGACAACAGGTTGCTAACAACCAGGAATTAAATTCACCAAACAACCAAATCTCTACATAATAAACTTTTAACACATGTCCTTATCCACAAATTATTATTTAACAGCCATGCATACATACTGAATTTATTAATTGAACAGTTGTTCAATTTTAAAACAACAAACAATTCCCTTTATCTCCAACACTTGGTTTCTCCCACTTCCCATGATGCACCACATCAAAGATATAGAAGACCATTTCAGGAACAAGCGGTTAGACTGGGTTTTAAATGGATTGTTTTGGTGTTTTTTATTTTTTTTTTATTTTTTACTTCTAAACATGAAGCATGCTCTAACCAAACTCAACTCACTGTACAAAGCTTTACAGTTATGTTGAAGTTCAAATTTTAATGTAAAAAGCTAGGGAAGATTAGCCTATATATTTCCTTCATATATGACATGTTGGTTCATAAATTATTGAATGGCAGTAACACATGGGCGTCGGAAGCAAAAAAATTGTGGGTGGGTCCAAAATTTTTACTGGAGTAGATTCCCCTTTACATTAAAGGGTTAGTTCACCCAAAAATGTAAATTCTGTCATTAATTACTTACCCTCATGTCTAAGACCTTTGTTCATCTTCGGAATATGAACATATCACATCGGAAAGGCATTTATTTTCAATAAAAATAAAGGAAAATATTAAAAAAGTGGAAATAAAGCATATAACGTTTGTTTAATAATAAAGTGTTTATCGGTTAGGGGTATGTGAACAGACATGCGCTGAATTAGAGACAGTAAAAGTGAGTGGGTCCAATATCATTGGTCTTAAAAAGTGTGTGTGTCTTGTCCCGCGCTCATACAATGGTTCCGACGCCCATGCAATAACATAACATTTCCACAACGTATATTGATAATTTGGCTATTTTGAATCCCAGGGAAACACATGTAATGTGGGTAATGTAGTGAGTAAATTTGTGGAAACATCAAAATGCTGAAATTTGCCTTATTTTCATATATTCTGTTTCTGGATGTTTCATTCAGTCGGGCTGACGTCATGACGCAGGAGTTTACCTGTCTCCAGATTTTACCTTCTGCCTTTCCGTCATTTTCTTTTTCTGTCAGGATTCGAATGAAAGGTAGGTTGGGACTTTCTTTTAACATATGCATTTACATTTAATCATTTAACAGACGCCTTTATCCAAAGCGACTTACAAATGAGGAGAAGCAATCAAACCAACAATAGAGCAACACTATGCAAGTGCTGTGACCAGTCCCAGTTAGTCCAGCACACAACACGCAGTGAGGTTTATTAATAGATATAATTAGAGTAAGTGTCCGTATTAATGGGACAAGTGTTGCCTTAAAAGATATAGCGTTCATTCAGTGACGCTTAACATTGTTAGACCATGTATACGGCTGTCAGCTGTGCGGAGAACTCGGCTCTTGTTTTTGCATAATGTGTAGTTAATGCAAGCGAAACAGATCACTATTCGTATATATATATAAAATGAGCTAAATTTGCAATGTTGCAGATGAATTATGATATGCATTAATTAAATATTTAAATGTTTTTAATTAATTGGTTATTATTAATTACTTTGCGGTTTTGTTTCGTTTTTTCTTACGAGAGGTGAAGGACCGTCAGGCTCACGCACATCCGCCATGTTTGTAGTGATTTTTATTTGTGTTTGTAGTTCTACACCTCCTCCACATTGCAAGAGGTGCAAGATTACAACAGTGCATTCACATGATTTGATCGCCGCCATTCAGCCGGTAACTGAACATGTATTGATAGATATTCGCTCATTGGTACATTAGCTTGTTTGTCAAACTGCCAGCTGAATTGATATTAAACCTCTTGAACTGCCAATTAATTGCTGACCATAAATGTTTTTATTTACTTCTTTCAGATTAACCCTCAAGCACCCTTCTGGACAAATGTGGGCAAATCATATTGTTTTGATTTTTTTTAATTAATCTTTAATCTGAGCGGTAAAAGACTTGAAGTAAAATGACATAAGATAATTTTTTCTTGTTTTCTGAGGAGAAAGTGTATTTGCTTAAAACAAGCAAAATTATCTGCCAATAGGATAAGAAAAATTAGTTTGGGACAGAAACAAGAAACAAGATTATTTTTCTTACCCCATTGGCAGATAATTTTGCTTGTTTTAAGCGAAAATTCACTTCATTTTGATTTTATTTTCCAGAAAACAAGAAAAAAATTATCTAGTCAATGCATCTTGATGTAAGAATTGTTAGATATTTAGACTGGAAAGAAGATAAAAAATACAAAATAAGAAAAGCATTTTTTTGCAGTGCAATTATAATAGTCTACCAGAAGAAGCCTAAAGACGCCACGCATTATTATTGTTTTATTGTTTTATTATTCTTTTATGATCTAATGTTCTTGTAATTTCAACTTTATCAAGATATTTAACAAAGTTCTCAACTCCATTCTCCACAACAGCCAATCAGTGTTTACTGCAGAAATAAGAGCTGTAAGATCAGAAGAAGAAATGGACAGGAAACCCGAGCAACGGAAAACGCTTTTCGAAAAACATTTTTTTGCAGTGTGGGCGTGAAACAGTGCTGTTGTGAAAATGTATTCTATTTTAAAATAGTTAAAGTATAAAAGATAAATGTATGAGGAAACTGCCGCGTCACGGCGCTGTTCTCACAGGAGATCTCGCGATGACTTCATGGTTGCTAAGCAACTCAGAGGCGAGCGTTCGGTTCTCCTGCTAAAGGAGTTCGTGCTAAATCAAACCCTAAACGATCAAAACAGCAGATTCACAGCTGAAGGTGAGCGGTCACTCATGTGGCGAGGTCGTTGTGAATGTGTGGTCATTTCGTTAGTCTAACAGATTTTCTTCTTGAGAACAAAACCAAAGAAAACAGCTTTGTTGCTAATTTGCTGCTAGCTGATAAAAGATCTGCACGATGTTAGCTTGTTTCTTTGTTCAGGTTTATAGCCGAAAGGCCAGAGCTTTAAACATGATTTCGCACTCATGTTCAGACTGTAAATCAGTTTTTTTACGCTGTGTTTCAAACTTTGATGTCATATTCCCATATTAATCTCCACATTCTTTATAAAACTCCCACACAGTTTCTGAAGTCGCCCTGTTGCTCTTTAAACGCTTTCTTGTTTTTTTATTTGGCATTCAACAGTTCTGGCAATATTTCAGCAGTGTAGAATCACGAGCGCTGAATGATTCACTCGTTTGAGTCGGTTCAGTGTAGAATCACGAGCGCTGAATGATTCACTCGTTTGAGTCGGTTCAGTGTAGAATCACGAGCGCTGAATGATTCACTCGTTTGAGTCGGTTCAGTGTAGAATCACGAGCGCTGAATGATTCACTCGTTTGAGTCGGTTCAGTGTAGAATCACGAGCGCTGAATGATTCACTCGTTTGAGTCGGTTCAGTGTAGAATCACGAGCGCTGAATGATTCACTCGTTTGAGTCGGTTCAGTGTAGAATCACGAGCGCTGAATGATTCACTCGTTTGAGTCGGTTCAGTGTAGAATCACGAGCGCTGAAAGATTCACTCGTTTGAGTCGGTTCAGTGTAGAATCACGAGCGCTGAATGATTCACTCGTTTGAGTCGGTTCAGTGTAGAATCACGAGCGCTGAATGATTCACTCGTTTGAGTCGGTTCAGTGTAGAATCACGAGCGCTGAATGATTCACTCGTTTGAGTCGGTTCAGTGTAGAATCACGAGCGCTGAATGATTCACTCGTTTGAGTCGGTTCAGTGTAGAATCACGAGCGCTGAAAGATTCACTCGTTTGAGTCGGTTCAGTGTAGAATCACGAGCGCTGAATGATTCACTCGTTTGAGTCGGTTCAGTGTAGAATCACGAGCGCTGAATGATTCACTCGTTTGAGTCGGTTCAGTGTAGAATCACGAGCGCTGAATGATTCACTCGTTTGAGTCGGTTCAGTGAATCGATCACGGTTATAATGGCGTTCGTGTTGATATCATGGGACATCAGTATATTATGCTACTGCCACTGATATTTTAGTTTAATAATCAGGATTTTGATCTAATTAAAGATATTTTATATGTTTTGCTTTCTAAAGAAAGTGGATTAAATGTACCAAACCACTTTTGTCATGTTGCTTGTTTTGTAACTCTCTCTAATCTGTTTATTAGGGTTAGTGTTTAAGAACCAGAATTATTTTTATTTCATAATATTTCATCAATACATAATACATGTATGTGAAAATAAAAAACAACAAAACAATAACATTTAAAATACACATTGTTTTAGAGCAGTTTTACAGAAATCGGCAGTGGCTGCATTCATTTGATCATAAATACAGTAAAGCAGTGAGATATGACTCCAGTGTAAATCATCTGTTCTCTGTGTGAATATATAGTAAAGTGTCATTTATTCCTGTGATCAAAGCTGAATTTATCATCATTACTCCAGTCTTCAGTGTCACATGATCCTTCAGAAATCATTCAATATGAGGCTTTATGATTATTAGCAGTGTTGAAAACAGTTGTGCTGAGAGATGATTTCTGAAGGATCATGTGACTGAAGTAATGATGCTGGAAATTCAGCCTATAAATACTAAACTGCACTCTGTGCTTCTGTACTGTATTCTGGTCTGATGTGTGTTATTGTTCTACTCTTCACACTCAGAGCCCAATGGCCAGTCAGAGACCCGTAAGCCGTGGATCATTGGGGCCGACAGCCATACGACCCCCAGCGACGGCCGCCAGAGTCGGCACCGCGGTGAGCCAACAGATGGGAAACATCAGTTAGGATAGTTAATAATGATAAGCTTGCAGTGATGAGTGTGTGTGTGTTGGGTTGTGGGTCACAGATGGCCCCGGGGACCGGCCGTCCCGGCACCAGAGGGGGACCCATGGCCACTCCTGGGGTTTTATCAGCACAGATTAAAGTGGCTGACCGGCCCGTGACTCAACAGGGTCTCAGCGGAATGAAGACGGGCATGAAAGGTGAACTTTCCTTCTTTCCTGCTTTTTCCTGCTGTATCTGTGGCTAAATGCTACACTAATGTGAGATCTTCTGTTCACTCCTCAAGGGCCTCAGAGGCAAATTCTGGATAAGTCATATTACCTTGGGTTATTACGGTAAAGAGTCTGTATGGCATTTATTAAATGTTTCATTATCTCTCAGATAAGATGGTCGGATAAATATTTAGTTTGTTTGCTTCAGGAGTAAAATAAACGAGCTGACGATGGAGTCTAGCAAACTACAGAAGGACATCGACACCTTCAGTCAGGAGAACTCAGTCTTTCTTTCTTATGAGAAACGGTACGATAACCTTCACAGCCACCAGAATTATGTCTTAAGACAAAAAATTATAATATAATAATATTGTTCTTTAAAATAATATGAAGTGTGTTGTGTTTTAAATTGTATAGTAGAGATGCGCGGATGGGCTATTATTTCATCCGCAACCGCATCACAAAACTCATCATCCGTCCACACCCGCCCGCCCTCCGCTGGTTGTTTTAAGGTCTATGGGCGATGGACGCTGCTGACGCGAGCCGCGAGGCTAGAAAGCTCTTGCCTGTTCTAGAAAGGGTACTGATCCAATGCAGCAAAGGTATTTAAAGGCTAAAGTCCCGACTAGTATATCTATTGGCTATGAATATTGTATCCCCAGAATATCCGCAGTGAACTCCGTCTCCGATCGGCGCACAGGGACAAAAATAAATAAATAGCCTAAATAAAACGCACATCGGCAAACCTGACCTTACCTGAATAGGCTACTGTACAATTTTATCATTATAATAAAAAACACAATTTGGCACATAATTTCAACATGCTGCTATTTAGCCCACTAGCTCACTAATTAGTGCCTTTTGCACTTTATTTTGTTTGCAAAAAGAAAGCAAGCTCAAATAAAATAACAAGTCATTGACATTATAGGCTAATTAACTCTACGCACTGTCATGTCAGGGTGACGACTAGGACGAGCCTGAAGAAATGAAACCATTAATTTTGACTGCATGGGAAGAGAGCGCGTCTTTTTCAGGCAGACAGGGCAATACCAGCAGGCCTAACAATCATACAAGAAACAAACTATGGAGCCTCGATATTAAAGAAACGCCGACTCTATCCATTCGCTGAAAGTCCACCGCTCAACAGTGCAGCGTGCATGTTCACATTTCTAATTGTCCATACCAACCCCAAAACGCTTGCCTCGCACATCTCATTAATGGGCAAAGTTTTCTGACTATTTTTCTTACCTTCTTTCTTTGCTGTGGATGTTATTGAGCTTGTAGACGTTTAGCTCTTGTTCTTCTGAACATCTCGCGCTGCCATTGGCCGATGTCATTTCTGATATCACTCCATAATTTGCCTATTCCCCGAGTGCTAGGCTACAATGATTTACAAATTTGACTATTTCAAAGTGTGCTCTTTTTTTTGGATGTAGGTAACAATATTTAACAATGTATATCTTTTTTTCATTTGATTGGTTCAACTGCCACCCGCCCAAATTTAATTAAAATATTATTTTTCGTCACGTCATCCGCCCGAGTCCGCGACTGTAACCACCAACCGCGCATCTCTATTGTATAGATTTCAGTGATATATTTCTGATCCTCTAATAAGAGGACTTGTTCTTTAGTTTTGATGACATCAGAATGCTGAAAGTAATTTCATGTCTTAAACCCTTCTATGTGAACAGAGCAGAAGTCCTAGCTGGAGAAATCAAAGATCTTCAAGGCCAGCTGGCAGATTACAACATGGTACATTATTTTAAAACCGTTGGAGTTAGAAGTTGTACAGAAATATGCAGCTCGTGTTTGAGACACGTGATGTCCTTATTAAATAAGCTGTGTCTTCTTAAATCTCCAGCTGGTTGACAAGCTGAACACGAACACGGAGATGGATGAAGTCTTAAACGACATCATCATGGTGAGTTCACATTATTTCTTCTTCTTTACTCCTCTTGTATTCCTGCTCATTTGATTTGTGTTTGTCTCGTCAGCTGAAAGCACAGAACGACAGAGAAGCTCAAAGTATGGACGTGATCTTCACTGAGAGACGAGAGTAAGTGCTTTCGCTTCTTCAGAGTTTGGGATCTGTGTAAATCTCCACATCTAACTGGAGTTAGTTAAATCATGCCAAAACGTATTTTTAAATGAGCAATTTCACATATTGTGGAAAAACTACATGCACAAAATGTCTAGGATATTTGGGACAAAATATTGTATACTTCACTGACAAGCTATTAAAATCTTTAAATCTGTTTTTGAATGACTCTTATCAAGTGCAATAACAGCATTCACTGCAAAAACACAATGATGTTCTTCCTCAGTGTTTCTGTCTCGTTTTCCAGCACAAATATCTAAACATCCTTAAATCAAGACACATTTACTGGAGAAGTGAAATGACTAAGTCTTGTCTTTTGAGAAATATATTGAAATTAAGTGACTTTGTGCTTAAAGCAAGAAATAAAATCTGCCAAAAATAAACGTTTTTCTCTTAAGTATGAATAATTCATTTTAATTACCACTTTCAAGGTCCAGAAAGGCAGTAAAGACATCGTTAAAATTGTCCATGTGACACCAGTGGTTCAACCTTAATGTTATGAAGCGCAGAGAATACTTTAGTGTGCAAAAACAACGACTTTATTCAACAAATCACAGTCTGTGTCATGCGCTGTTGAAGTAGTAAACAGTGCAGCGCTTCCGGGTTCTACATCAGAACGCCGGCTCACCATTGGCCGAGGCTGATCATGTGAGCGCCACGACACATGTGTGTGATGCGGACGCAGGAGCTGGCCAAAGGTGGGCGGGTCAGAGAGCTCTCGGATTTCATCAGAAATATCTGATGGTGTTAATTGGTGTTCTGAAGATGAGCGAAGGTCTTACAGGTTAGGAACGACATGAGTGTGAGTAATTAATGACAGAATTTACATTTTTGGGTGAACTAACCCTTTACGAATGTTTAGATATTTGCGATGGAAAACAAGACAGAAATACTGATGAAGAACATCATGTTTTTGCAGCGTTTACACACAACGTTTGCTGAAATACATGCATTTGCAATTCCAGTTCTGTGATCTTTTTGTTTCATATTTTATTTTCATATTGCACTACTACATTGGGTAAAACAATCCTCACAGTTTGTTCATGCAAAAACGAGCTGAATTTGTCCACCAATGTGCCCAACCCTGAGATCCGTAGAGACCAGAGATCTCGCTCATGGCTCGAGGTGAGCATCCAAAGGCTCGTTGTAGTTCCCCGGCTCAATGTAACCGTCCTCTATGAAGCCATCATCATCATCCTCAAAAGGCTGCAAGCTCAGCCCATGGTCCAGGCCCTCGTCCAGGTCCTGAGCGCTCGTCTCCGTCTGCTCTGTTTCTAGACTAAAGTTGGAAAAGCGGCCAGTACTGAAGACACTTGGCTCCACATCCTCACGGAGCCTCTGGTGCCGATAATTGAATAGAAGTTTGTACCAAGAGGGTGACTTGACAGCGCAAACAATGAGCATGGAAGTGCTGAGAGTTAGAGCCACTACACCAAGCAGGAACTTCCAGCTGTTGCTTCCTGTCGGCGTCCCTCCGTCACTCGCGATGAACCCTGAGGAGAGACACATGTTGGCATCATCGTTCCTTTCCATGGCCCAATTCCAGACACATCAGCTGTGTATTTGAGACTGTTGTGTGGAAAATGTTTGTGTCTAATAAGAGAATACTGTAAGAGTGGCTGCTTTGTCTAATTTTGTTTATGGGTCATATGCTGAAGTCATAGTGTTAATATGGATATCCAGGCGCATTATTTCTCATGTATTTACCTTTGCTGGAGCTGTAGACGTGACTGCTGTTGCTTGGCTCTGTGGTTGCTGCTAATCTAGTTTTCACTGTTGTGGATTGATTTAAGCTGAAAGAGTTTCCATCAAGGACAGCTGTTTTCTGGGAGGTGTAACAAATAACTTCTCTGCCTGCAAACAAACACAACATTCTGCAGATGAATAAATCAAACAGGAGCAGTTCAATGGATTTTCCTCCAAATCCAAATTCTTCAGTTTTGTCAGTCCTTTAAAGATGTTTTTGTCAAGGGTTAGTAGTTCATTTCCCCTCAGTTTAAGCGTCTCTAGGTTTGTGAGGCCTAGCGGTCTAGCTCATGAATCCTGGGATACTCCTGTAAGGTCTTTATATCCGAGGCGGACATCGCTACTGAGTGCTGCTGTGCATCCCTGTGTGTGTGTGTGTGTGTGTGCTGCGCGTCCCTGTGTGTAATAACCAGAGTGTGTGTGTGTGTGTGTGTGTGTGTGCTGCTGCACGTCCCTGTGTGTGTGTGTGCGCGCGTGTGTGTGCGCGCTGCTGCGTGTCCCTGTGTGTAATAACCAGAGTGTGTGTGTGTGTGCTGCTGCACGTCCCTGTGTGTGTGTGTGCTGCTGCGCGTCTTTGTGTGTGTGTGCTGCTGTGTGTCAATGTGTGTAATAATCAGAGTGTGTGTTGCTGCTGCTACGCGTCCCTGTGTGTGTGTGTGTGTGTGTGTGTGTGTGTGTGGTGCTGCTGCTGCTGCGCGTCCCTGTGTGTGTGTGTGTGTGTGTGTGCTGCTGCTGCGCGTCCCTGTGTGTGTGTGTGTGTGTGTGTGTGTGTGCGCGCGTGTGTGCTGCGCGTCCCTGTGTGTAATAAGCAAAGTGTGTGTGTGTGTGCTGCTGCGCGTCTTTGTGTGTGTGTGTGTGTGTGTGTGTGCTGCTGTGTGTCAATGTGTGTAATAATCAGAGTGTGTGTTGCTGCTGCTATGCGTCCCTGTGTGTGTGTGGGTGTGGTGCTGCTGCGTGTCCCTGTGTGTGTGTGTGTGTGCGTGCTGCTGCGCGTCCCTGTGTGTGTGTGTGTGTGTGTGTGTGTGTGTGTGCGTGTGCGTGCTGCTGCTGCTGTGCTTCCCTGTGTGTGTGTGTGCTGCTGCACGTCTCTGTGTGTGTGTGCGCGTGCGTGCTGCTGCTGCGCGTCCCTGTGTGTGTGTGTGTGTGTGCTGCTGCACGTCCCTGTGTGTGTGTGTGTGTGTGCGTGCGTGTGTGTGCGCGTGCTGCTGCTGCTGCGTGTCCCTGTGTGTGTAATAATCAGTGTGTGTGTGTGTGTGTGTGTTGTGCACCGCCTATATGCTCATATCACTAACACACCCTTTAAATAACACACAAATACTGCGCTCTTGACTTTAGAGCAGGTGTGTGTTGGTCAATGGCGCAGTCGTCTTCAGTTCCTCACAATAGCAACGCTCCAGCAATGCTCCTGAACTCCTGGTGTTCAGACCAGACGCCCATGGGTGAACAGATGCGCCAGTGCATTTGATTTTTAAACACGTGGAGCTGGACGTGAACATGAGAACTGTGCTGGGCCGACACTAGCAGAACACACTCGCGTCGCGCCTGGCGTGTGAAAGGGCCCTAAGGAGGCCAGAGCATATACTTAAGCTCTTGTTCTCACCTGTTGATACGCCGGACTCGTTCAGCTGTTTGATGACACTTGTGAGCGAGCAGGAGCAGTTCCATGGATTTTCCTCCAAATCCAAATTCTTCAGTTTTGTCAGTCCTTTAAAGATGTTTTTGTCAAGGGTTTGCAGTTCATTTCCCCTCAGTTTAAGCGTCTCTAGGTTTGTGAGGCTGTCAAAAGCTCCCGCAGGCAGTGACTGTATGTGGTTGTAAGAGAGGTCTAGCTCACGAATCCTGGGATACTCCTGTAAGGTCTTTATATCCGAGACGGACATCGCTACTGAGTTATGGCTCAGGATCAGTTCGGTGAGGTTTGTAGGTTTCCCTGTAGGAATGCTTGTTAGAGATGCGTTGTTCATGTCCACCTGAACACAAAAGGTCAATGCTTGTTTGAACATCGGCGTTCACTCACTGCAGATCCTCTCTCTCCACTGTATTTTCTATGATATGTCTATGTTTTATTGTTAGGCAGTGACTCTGATATAGAAAATGTTTACATAATTCAGTGTGAAAACAAACAAAATACCCAACCTGAAGCACTCACCCGCTGTGCGATCACCCCTGAGCTCATTACCACCGCTGCCATCCAGATCACATGCAACCCTGTCCCGGCCATCATCTGTTACCTGTGATAACAGCACCTCGTCCACCAAACGAACCCGCGTCCTGTCCATGAGAGGAAAGAGAGGTCTTGCTGAATGATCCTGTCTGCCGTGAGAGAAAGTTCTTGACAGTAAAAACCCTCACACAGAGGATCTTTGTGCAGATATCAGCATGCTGCTGTCCCGTGTCTCTCTGCTTGTGTTTTATGTTATCTGCCATCAGCCACAGAGATACTCATGGTCTATCCTGCACACAGTCACCCAGTGTTCTCATTTTTTCTTGCCGTGATGCATCACTCGGTTGCATTGCATTGAATAATGACATTATTGTCTTCAGTACAGCATCTTATAGTTGAAGTCAGCTCATTTCATATTGATGAACTTTACACAGTTATGGAACTGAACTGACTTGAACTTGAGCTAAATAATGGCACTGTTTTCTTTTTAGAGCTGCAGCAGAATTTGTCTCATTGATTTGTAGATGCCTATTTGTCACTGAAGCTGCTTTGAGAAGTCTGTATTATATGAAACGCTATAGAAATAAATCTGATTGACAATGAGGCCGTTCTCATGTTATGAACAAAGACTGGCTGTAAGGATTCAAGTGCACTAGGTCTCAAGGTACTCTAAGTGGTTATTATAGCATGTTGTCTAATATGGTTGCATTTCATTGAATTCTCACATTTCAGTATCTGTAGTAATAGTGATGTTGAGCTATTTCCTGTTACTGGATTTAAAAGACTAAAGGAAAATGGTTGCTCTGCTTTTCTCCTCAACTTTCTTCTTTAGCTCTATTCTTCCTTTGTCTTTCTGTACTACCTCTCACAAAGCCCTGCTGGATATGAACATGTTTAAGTGTTTTTAGTCTTGATGGAATATTTCTTTCTCTTCGGCTGTGAAGCTCCACCCCTCCGTCTCGAGTGACACGAGCGTATCATCTGCATTTGATTTATTGTTTGTTCTAGTATATTTCAAATTATGAAAATGAAATATCAATTGTTTTTTTTCCATTTTGTTACAGTTAATGCTTCATATATGGAAATAAAATTGAATGGATCATTTGAGCAGCCTTTTTGCTCCTTTGAAGTTTTTAAATCTTGGTAATTTAGACTCAAACTGTTGTGGTATCATTTAGGATGTTTGCCTCGTTAAACATCAGTTTCAAATTATTGTAGAACATTGATTGTTTAAAGATGTATTCTTTTTGATAACATGGATAATATCTCCTGGACCCGAGCGAACGCTAGAACTCATTAAACATTATAACCAGCACTATTATATCACGTTTATGCGCTGCTTAAGGTGAACTGAATTAGACTGTTTTATTAAAAACAAACGGTGTAGATATGAATGTCAGTCACTTACCCTTGAGTCGTGTGTAATAGAACAGGCTCAGACAGAAACAGACTTTGGTCTCTGTAATAAAAAGACTTTGGCTAAAGATTGACCGCATTCAGTCATTTAACTTAAGAAAGTGAACTTTGACTTCTATCGTGTTGTGTGCGAGCAACCCTAAAGTCATGGGTTTGATTCCCAGAGAATGCATGAACGGATAAAATATCTATACCTTCTTCCTATAAAAGTGTCTATCATCAAATGCATACATGTTGAACTTTGGTACGGTCACAAAATTTCTTGATACTGTCTTCAAAGTAGTCCTAGATCAGTTTTGTTGTTTAAAGCACCACGGGCAAGACTCTTTAAACCAGGGTTAGGGTTAGGTCCTATTCCTATATTATACTGTCCTATTCTTGTTTTGTCATATGTACCTCAGCCCTAGCATTAACACTAACCAGCTTTAATTAATAATTAGCACCAGCATTTAGCATTAATATTATTTAAATAACAATGAATACAATGATTAACTTTGCAGGAGAGACATCTTTGTTACATGTGGTTACAGATGTGTGATGTTTTTACATTATTTAGTAAATGCAGATTTATATTGATTGTTTTTGCATTTCCTGTGCATTTTTATTTATAAATATTATATGTATATATTAAATTTTATAACTGCATTAACTTTGATATTCTACATATGGGATGAATGCAGAGTTTGTTTAGTTGTAAAGATCTTTATAGTCTGAATGTGCTTATATTCTAGCATGAATGTTGAGACGCTTGATCAGACGGTCTCTGATATCTGAGGTTACCGCCCATGCTGCCATTGTTCATCTGAATATTGCAGTTGTGTTGCATTCGTCTCATATTTGATGATGTCTGCATCATCGATTTACTGTTTATTACTGTGCAGCGGCTTTGAATCAATCTGTACTCTATAAAGCGCTGTAGAAATAAAGCTGACTGGACTTGAATGCTATTAAAAGCTGCAGAGATTCAGTGGAATGAGCACGAATGATTATGATGTATAGTAATAACTTTAACTTTCTCTCTCTTTGTCAGGAAAGAGGATATGATCCGAGCTGTGGAGGATGCTATAGTCCAGGAGAAACGGGCTGCACAAGACATCATTAAAAAGATGTCTGCTGATAAACAGGCCAAGTACACTGAGATGAAAGCCACCAATGAAGAGCTACTGCAGGTTCGTCCTCTCATTCCACGCTAGGAATTATTCTGCTGATTTTAATAACAACCCTGATATGGCGTATACAGCATAAAAAGTAAAGCAGGGTGGAAGATGACAACGCCAATATCATGGGTTTGATTCCCGGGCAACACAAGAACTGTAAAAATAACATGTACCTTGAATGCCATGTCTAGTCACTTTGGATAGAAGTGTATGGAAAATAGATGATAAATACTGAAAACAAAAATAAATAAGTGAAGCTGGTCTTCATGAAGTCTAGTTTAATTCACGGAAGTTTTGGTGGGAAATGGCTTTAGTGGGCTTCACTCCTGACTCCAGGCTTTACACTGAAGTCTGTGAATGATTTATGAGGGTGATTTCAAGTTCACTGTTCAGTGACATGATGAATCTGCCATGTGTCCTCTCATCTGCGACCAGGAGCTGGATTCCCATCAAGAGGAACTGGACACTCTGATGAGTAGGAAGGAGACGTTTGAGGCGGTGAGTGGACACACACGTTCACACACACAACACCTGCAGAAGCTGGCTGTCCGTCCGATCATAAACACTGACACACACACACACACAGAGTTTCAGCAGTGAAATCTTGATAAATCAGCGTGTGGGAACACTGAACTACATTCATGCACTCAGAGGACATGTTTGATATAGTTTACAGTACAGAACTGCTTCACAAACACTTTGTAAATAGTGGCAGTAAACTTTATTCAGTGTTATATTCGAATCCTTTTACGGCTGTTAAATTTCTACGACAAGTTAAATTTAAACAATGGGAAAACAATGGAACGCAATGACATTTTGGACGCTGAGGAAATGTATTCGTACTCGTATGACGGACCACAGTCAAGTCAAGTCACCTTTATTTATATAGCGCTTTTTACAATGCAGATTGTTTAAAAGCAGCTTCACAGTGTTAAACAGGAAAATAATGAACAGAATTTGATTGGGCTGTACAGCCGCTTTGAGGAGAACCAGTGGAGAACAGGCCAGGGTTAGACAGAACAACGGTCAGAGGAGACGCATTGAGGAGAACCAGTGGAGAACAGGCCAGGATTAGACAGAACAACGGTCAGAGGAGACGCATTGAGGAGAACCAGTGGAAAACAGACCAGGGTTAGACAGAACAACGGTCAGAAGAGACGCATTGAGGAGAACCAGTGGAGAACAGGCCAGGGTTAGACAGAACAACGGTCAGAGGAGACTCATTGAGGAGAACCAGTGGAGAACAGGCCAGGGTTAGACAGAACAACGGTCAGAGGAGACGCATTGAGGAGAACCAGTGGAGAACAGGCCAGGGTTGGACAGAACAACGGTCAGAGGAGACGCATTGAGGAGAACCAGTGGAGAACAGGCCAGGGTTAGACAGAACAACAGTCAGAGGAGACGCATTGAGGAGAACCAGTGGAGAACAGGCCAGGATTAGACAGAACAACGGTCAGAGGAGACGCATTGTGGAGAACCAGTGGAGAACAGGCCAGGGTTAGACAGAACAACGGTCAGAGGAGACGCATTGAGGAGAACCAGTGGAGAACAGGCCAGGGTTAGACAGAACAACGGTCAGAGGAGACGCATTGAGGAGAACCAGTGGAGAACAGGCCAGGGTTAGACAGAACAACGGTCAGAGGAGACGCATTGAGGAGAACCAGTGGAGAACAGGCCAGGGTTAGACAGAACAACGGTCAGAGGAGACACATTGAGGAGAACCAGTGGAGAGCAGGCCAGGGTTAGACAGAACAACGGTCAGAGGAGACGCATTGTGGAGAACCAGTGGAGAACAGGCCAGGGTTAGACCGAACAACGGTCAGAGGAGACGCATTGTGGAGAACCAGTGGAGAACAGGCCAGGGTTAGACAGAACAACGGTCAGAGGAGACGCATTGTGGAGAACCAGTGGAGAACAGGCCAGGGTTAGACAGAACAACGGTCAGAGGAGACGCATTGAGGAGAACCAGTGGAGAACAGGCCAGGGTTAGACAGAACAACGGTCAGAGGAGACGCATTGAGGAGAACCAGTGGAGAACAGGCCAGGGTTAGACAGAACAACGGTCAGAGGAGACGCATTGAGGAGAACCAGTGGAGAACAGGCCAGGGTTAGACAGAACAACGGTCAGAGGAGACACATTGAGGAGAACCAGTGGAGAGCAGGCCAGGGTTAGACAGAACAACGGTCAGAGGAGACGCATTGTGGAGAACCAGTGGAGAACAGGCCAGGGTTAGACCGAACAACAGTCAGAGGAGACGCATTGTGGAGAACCAGTGGAGAACAGGCCAGGGTTAGACAGAACAACGGTCAGAGGAGACGCATTGAGGAGAACCAGTGGAGAACAGGCCAGGGTTAGACAGAACAACGGTCAGAGGAGACGCATTGAGGAGAACCAGTGGAGAACAGGCCAGGGTTAGACAGAACAACGGTCAGAGGAGACGCATTGAGGAGAACCAGTGGAGAACAGGCCAGGGTTAGACAGAACAACGGTCAGAGGAGACGCATTGAGGAGAACCAGTGGAGAACAGGCCAGGATTAGACAGAACAACGGTCAGAGGAGACGCATTGAGGAGAACCAGTGGAAAACAGGCCAGGGTTAGACAGAACAACGGTCAGAGGAGACGCATTGAGGAGAACCAGTGGAGAACAGGCCAGGATTAGACAGAACAACGGTCAGAGGAGACGCATTGAGGAGAACCAGTGGAAAACAGGCCAGGGTTAGACAGAACAACGGTCAGAGGAGACGCATTGAGGAGAACCAGTGGAGAACAGGCCAGGGTTAGACAGAACAACGGTCAGAGGAGACTCATTGAGGAGAACCAGTGGAGAACAGGCCAGGGTTAGACAGAACAACGGTCAGAGGAGACGCATTGAGGAGAACAGGCCAGGGTTGGACAGAACAACGGTCAGAGGAGACGCATTGAGGAGAACCAGTGGAGAACAGGCCAGGGTTAGACAGAACAACAGTCAGAGGAGACGCATTGAGGAGAACCAGTGGAGAACAGGCCAGGATTAGACAGAACAACGGTCAGAGGAGACGCATTGAGGAGAACCAGTGGAGAACAGGCCAGGGTTAGACAGAACAACGGTCAGAGGAGACGCATTGAGGAGAACCAGTGGAGAACAGGCCAGGATTAGACAGAACAACGGTCAGAGGAGACGCATTGTGGAGAACCAGTGGAGAACAGGCCAGGGTTAGACCGAACAACGGTCAGAGGAGACGCATTGTGGAGAACCAGTGGAGAACAGGCCAGGGTTAGACAGAACAACGGTCAGAGGAGACGCATTGAGGAGAACCAGTGGAGAACAGGCCAGGGTTAGACAGAACAACGGTCAGAGGAGACGCATTGAGGAGAACCAGTGGAGAACAGGCCAGGGTTAGACAGAACAACGGTCAGAGGAGACGCATTGAGGAGAACCAGTGGAGAACAGGCCAGGGTTAGACAGAACAACGGTCAGAGGAGACGCATTGAGGAGAACCAGTGGAGAACAGGCCAGGGTTAGACAGAACAACGGTCAGAGGAGACGCATTGAGGAGAACCAGTGGAGAACAGGCCAGGGTTAGACAGAACAACGGTCAGAGGAGACGCATTGAGGAGAACCAGTGGAGAACAGGCCAGGGTTAGACAGAACAACGGTCAGAGGAGACGCATTGAGGAGAACCAGTGGAGAACAGGCCAGGGTTAGACAGAACAACGGTCAGAGGAGACGCATTGAGGAGAACCAGTGGAGAACAGGCCAGGGTTAGACAGAACAACGGTCAGAGGAGACGCATTGAGGAGAACCAGTGGAGAACAGGCCAGGGTTAGACAGAACAACGGTCAGAGGAGACGCATTGAGGAGAACCAGTGGAGAACAGGCCAGGGTTAGACGGAACAACGGTCAGAGGAGACGCATTGAGGAGAACCAGTGGAGAACAGGCCAGGATTAGACGGAACAACGGTCAGAGGAGACGCATTGAGGAGAACCAGTGGAAAACAGGCCAGGGTTAGACAGAACAACGGTCAGAGGAGACGCATTGAGGAGAACCAGTGGAGAACAGGCCAGGGTTGGACAGAACAACGGTCAGAGGAGACGCATTGAGGAGAACCAGTGGAGAACAGGCCAGGGTTAGACAGAACAACGGTCAGAGGAGACGCATTGAGGAGAACCAGTGGAGAACAGGCCAGGGTTAGACAGAACAACGGTCAGATGAGACGCATTGAGGAGAACCAGTGGTGAACAGGCCAGGGTTAGACAGAACAACGGTCAGAGGAGACGCATTGAGGAGAACCAGTGGAGAGCAGGCCAGGATTAGACAGAACAACGGTCAGAGGAGACGCATTGTGGAGAACCAGTGGAGAACAGGCCAGGGTTAGACAGAACAACGGTCAGATGAGACGCATTGAGGAGAACCAGTGGAGAACAGGCCAGGGTTAGACAGAACAACGGTCAGATGAGACGCATTGAGGAGAACCAGTGGAGAACAGGCCAGGGTTAGACAGAACAACGGTCAGAGGAGACGCATTGTGTTGATAATGTTATTCAAACTACAAAAAGACAAACGATCACTTACTGCTCTTGACTGATTCACTTGTGTAACTTTAATGGGTTAATCTGTATTTAATTTTTTACGATCACTTAGTTTTTTTTTTTATTGAGTTTATTACCTGAATACTGTTAGACATACCTGAAAAAATAAAGCAGTCTATTTGATTCGTATCTTTATTCTATTGTATTTGTGCTATTGTTAGTAATTAGTTTATTTGTTATTATTTTATTACTGTTTGCTTGTCTTTTTAAATTCAGTTTACCATTTGAAATCCAGCTTCCTTGTGCTGTGTGTAAGCTATCGCAACAAAATTACCCCATTGTAAAAAATACATTAAGTTAGCAAATATCTGTGAGATAATTGTAATGGTAATTGATCAAGATTTATATATGAAGAAAAGTTTAAAAGCTTTATCATATAAAGTGATCTCTTCAGAAGAAATTTTTGATTGCCTAATGTTGGAGAATTATACTGATTATATGAAATAGAACCGGGCTATGTAACAATAAAATGATGATTGGGCCTTATGTGATGAGAGTGTCTTGAAAGAACATGGAAAATTACTGGAAGATCGTATCATTTGATGTATGGGCTTAGGAGACAGGTGGAGCGTTACATAAGGTATGGAGAGAAGTTCTGGGGACTTTCCGCCAGTAAATCTAAAAGTTGCCAAGGTGGAGTTAGGAAAAGAAGGATGGTTGGAAGGGTGCCCATTGGATGTAGAGAGATAAGAAAATGGTATAAATGATGGAGTTTTACCATGGAAAATTCAGATGTTTAGCTGGCATCTCACTTTGTTGTTCCTACAATAAAGTTAATATCTTCTGAGACCTGGAACTTCGACTCTGAGAGATTTTCTTCGAATGCTGATCTGAGAGAACATTGAAGACTTCGAATTTCTTCAACACTAGACTTTCAATAGATGGACAAAAAGTGAAATAATATTAAAAATATCTATTTGACAGTATATGCAGCGTTTTTCCCCTGTGTTATCGAATATCGATACTTTTCCAGGTATTGTATCGAAGATAGAAATTCCAGTATCGTGACAACACTATCAGGCAATAGCAAAGCTAGTATTGGTCATCTAGGAGTATTGATGCTTACCAGTAACAGAAGCTGCTTACTTCTCAGTAAAGCTGTGTAGATTGAAGCATCGCATCTGCAGTGTTTATTGACAAACATGGGATGATAATCCTCCGGTCTGAAGTGAACTGTCACATCCAACAGCTGCAAGTGCCCTTGCACGTCAGCAGAGGCCACTGTTTCCACCTACACTACACACATCATGGACTCAGTTTCCCACAATGCTTTGTCTGTTATCTGTGTAATCATGTGCAGCTGTGTCCCATCACCTCATTGTCTCTTTCTCCATATAACCCAGGTCAGTTGTTTGTCTTGTTGCGAAGTCTTGTCTGTACAGCATTACTGAGCGTTTCCCCTGTTCTCCATGTTCGTTTTTGATATCTGCCCGTGTCCCGGTTTTCTTGTTCCTGTCTCACCCTCTGGATTTGTTTGTTTGATTGGACTGATTTACTGTGCTCTGACCTGTTGCCTGTTTAATGGACTACGACTTTGGATTGTGCTACCAATAAACTGCATTTGGATCCTCTATCGTTGTTGCTCAGTGCTTGCAACTACTAACACCAGCAAATCGTAACATGAACGCTACACACCACCACGTGTTTCGAAGCAGATGCAGAAGTGAAGTCCAGTCTCTTCACCTGTACAAGAGAAGATATAGCCCCGTCCCTTTTCTTGTTAGGAAACCTGTGGACTCGATGTCCTGACAGGCTGGAGTTTGTGCAACCTCCACAAACACAATCATTTACCATGACGATGATAAATTGAAATACAAAAACACACTGACTCCCACTGAGTCAGCGCAGAGCCCGGCAAACACAACTGCCTCTCGGGGCGTTAAATGACGGGATGTTAAAAAAAAGCCATTTTTAAAAACTGTCAAAGAAACCATCCCTTTTTCTACTAAATTTGTGCCCTCATGTCTTGTTAAAACATTTTAAATCCTGCATTAACTTTTCATATGGTATTTTCATACAAGGTTATATATTCATTTTGTAATTTGCAATTAAATCTGTGTTTGCAGGATCTGGTTCACTCTCAGGCCAAACAGGAAGCAGTCATGCTCCACGAGAAGCTGCTGGAGCTGGAGAACCGCAGAGACGCCCTTCTGACTGAAGACAGGAACATGGGCTCTCCGCAAGAGGAGAGAGATCGCCTCTTTAAACAGGTCTCTCTCATCAATGACTTACTCTATACATTCAAAGATTTAAAGGGACTTGAACATGATTGTTCTTTTGCTGGTTTTAGGTGAAAGAAAACAACCAGGAAATAGCCAGCATGGAACGGCAGTATGTATTTATAAACCATATTCATGTTTGTTTTGCTCACATGTTTACTGGAGTATACACTCACAGTTGGTTAGTAGATCCATAATATTGCACTTGAAATGCAGACATTAGTCATTATGGTGTGCAATTATTGTATACACTGTGTCTTAAACTAAATTGTCTAAAAACTAAATTAAACATCCTGTTTTTATTTAGACTGTCAGAGTTACGTGAGAAAATTAGCCATCTCACAGAAGAGATGCGGCAACTGGATGCTGACATGGAGGAACATCAAGGTGCTTTTTCCCTAAATATGAAAATGCATTGAATTTGGGATGATCACAGACTGTGTTGATTTAGAGAGGAAGGCAGAAGAGCCTGATCCAAGCTCTGGTTCCAGCACATGCTCACTAACCATGCTGTGTCCCATATGAAGTTTTTTTTGTGTTAATGAAACTATTTACAAAGACTATACTTATATCAGTTTCTAATGTATGTCATGCATTTCAGTTAAATATTGTTAGGGTTAGGATATGATTGTTAATTCGATACAAACTAAAGACTTCAGGTGTTTAGTAATAATAATAATAATAATAATAATAATAATACTTTCTCAGCATGGTGGGCAGACCACGTTTCTGAACACCGAATAGGCTTTGTTGGTGTGTAAATGTGTGTGTGGTCAATAGTCATGTCTTATTTTCAGTTGTTTAATGGTATTTTTGGACTGTTACAGGATGTTTGTATAGTACATCATACTTTTTAATTCAAAACATGAAGGGAAATTGATTTCTCTTATGTCCCGTTTAATAAACTGAATATAGAGTTCAAACACATTTTTTACCATCTGCACAGGCGAACGAACTCAGAAGTACAAGGAGCTGCAGAAGAGAGAAGAGGAAATCGACTGTGAGTCTTTGTCACTTTCACACATCTAAACAGATTCCCTGTGTTATCATTTGATTGATGGGCTGGTCATGTGTTGTTACAGCATATTTGAACACATTTGAGGAGAATAAATGTCAGGAGCTGCAGCTGATCCAAGACACTCAGAGCAGCGTCGTGGCTTTACTGGAGCACTCCAGCAGGGTACGGCACATGGATCAGTGTTTCCCTCTTTAGTGTCTAGAGATTGAGTCATGACATCTGACCTGTGTGTGGTGTTTCTCTCAGAACATCAGCCGTCTGCAGCAGCTGTCAGCGGTCACTGCACAGGAGCTGCGGTCCATGCAGGACGATCTGAGTTTCAAAGAGACCGAGATGCAGAAGTCTCAGAGCACAGCCAAAGGCCTTTCCTCAGGTTAGTCTGTCTTTCTCCAGCCCCGTCCATCTCTCACGGCTGTGTGCAGTAGTGACGTGTGATTTCCTCAGGTCTATCTCCTTCCGTCCGTCAGTCTTTCTCCGTCTCTCACGGCTGTGTGCGGTAGTGACGAGTGATTTCCTCAGGTCGGTCTTCTTCTGTCCGTCAGTCTTTCTCCGTCTCTCACGGCTGTGTGCGGTAGTGACGAGTGATTTCCTCAGGTCGGTCTTCTTCTGTCCGTCAGTCTTTCTCCGTCTCTCACGGCTGTGTGCAGTAGTGACGTGTGATTTCCTCAGGTCTATCTCCTTCCGTCCGTCAGTCTTTCTCCGTCTCTCACGGCTGTGTGCAGTAGTGACGTGTGATTTCCTCAGGTCTATCTCCTTCCGTCCGTCAGTCTTTCTCCGTCTCTCACGGCTGTGTGCGGTAGTGACGTGTGATTTCCTCAGGTCGGTCTTCTTCTGTCCGTCAGTCTTTCTCCGTCTCTCACGGCTGTGTGCGGTAGTGATGTGTGATTTCCTCAGGTCGGTATCCTTCCGTCCGTCAGTCTTTCTCCGTCTCTCACGGCTGTGTGCGGTAGTGACGTGTGATTTCCTCAGGTCGGTCTCCTTCTGTCCGTCAGTCTTTCTCCGTCTCTCACGGCTGTGTGCGGTAGTGATGTGTGATTTCCTCAGGTCGGTATCCTTCCGTCCGTCAGTCTTTCTCCGTCTCTCACGGCTGTGTGCGGTAGTGATGTGTGATTTCCTCAGGTCGGTCTCCTTCTGTCCGTCAGTTTTTTTCCGTCTCTCACGGCTGTGTGCGGTAGTGACGTGTGATTTCCTCAGGTCGGTCTCCTTCCGTCCGTCAATCTTTCTCCGTCTCTCACGGCTGTGTGCAGTAGTGACGAGTGATTTCCTCAGGTCGGTCTCCTTCCGTCCGTCAGTCTTTCTCCGTCTCTCACGGCTGTGTACGGTAGTGATGTGTGATTTCCTCAGGTCGGTATCCTTCCGTCCGTCAGTCTTTCTCCGTCTCTCACGGCTGTGTGCGGTAGTGACGTGTGATTTCCTCAGGTCGGTCTCCTTCCGTCCGTCAGTTTTTTTCCGTCTCTCACGGCTGTGTGCGGTAGTGACGTGTGATTTCCTCAGGTCGGTCTCCTTCCGTCCGTCAATCTTTCTCCGTCTCTCACGGCTGTGTGCGGTAGTGACGAGTGATTTTCCTCAGGTCTGTCTCCTTCCGTCCGTCAGTCTTTCTCCGTCTCTCACGGCTGTGTGCGGTAGTGACGTGTGATTTCCTCAGGTCGGTCTTCTTCTGTCCGTCAGTCTTTCTCCGTCTCTCACGGCTGTGTGCGGTAGTGATGTGTGATTTCCTCAGGTCGGTATCCTTCCGTCCGTCAGTCTTTCTCCGTCTCTCACGGCTGTGTGCGGTAGTGACGTGTGATTTCCTCAGGTCGGTCTCCTTCCGTCCGTCAGTCTTTCTCCGTCTCTCACGGCTGTGTGCGGTAGTGATGTGTGATTTCCTCAGGTCGGTATCCTTCCGTCCGTCAGTCTTTCTCCGTCTCTCACGGCTGTGTGCGGTAGTGACGAGTGATTTCCTCAGGTCGGTCTTCTTCTGTCCGTCAGTCTTTCTCCGTCTCTCACGGCTGTGTGCGGTAGTAACGTGTGATTTCCTCAGGTCTATCTCCTTCCGTCCGTCAGTCTTTCTCCGTCTCTCACGGCTGTGTGCGGTAGTGACGTGTGATTTCCTCAGGTCGGTCTTCTTCTGTCCGTCAGTCTTTCTCCGTCTCTCACGGCTGTGTGCGGTAGTGACGTGTGATTTCCTCAGGTCGGTCTCCTTCCGTCCGTCAGTCTTTCTCTGTCTCTCACGGCTGTGTGCGGTAGTGACGAGTGATTTCCTCAGGTCGGTCTCCTTCCGTCCGTCAGTCTTTCTCCATCTCTCACGGCTGTGTGCGGTAGTGACGTGTGATTTCCTCAGGTCGGTCTTCTTCTGTCCGTCAGTCTTTCTCCGCCTCTCACGGCTGTGTGTGATAGGGACGTGTGATTTCCTCAGGTCGGTCTCCTTCTGTCCGTCAGTCTTTCTCTCTCACGGTTGTGTCATGTAAATTTTTATTATTTTTTAAAAGAGAGAGAAGGAAGCAGTCCAGAATGCTCAGAAGTGCTGACAGGTTTTTTTTTGACTGCTACACACACACACACACACACACACACACACACACACACACACACACACACACACACACACACACAGTCTCTCTCCAAACACTGAGCTGGGCCGTCTGCCTATCAGAGGGAAGCGGCCCTCTTCCACTTCCTTCCTGTACATAACCCCCTCTGACGCCTCCCATGGTCCCGAGCAGGTCTCCAGCGGGATGGGCCGCACACACACAGATCCCGGGGGATGGCATTTCAACAGATCAGTTTCAGTGTTTCTACATCCACATTGCAGCATTGCAGAGCAGCTTTAAGTGTCATGAATCTTTGTCACAGCGTAGCCAGATTTGCCAAGAATTGTTGTCAAAGGTTAGAGATCATGACCTCTGAACCCTGTACTGCTTCCTGCTCTCATGCTGTGGGAGACACGAGCAGCAGACAGTAGTTGCACATGTACATGTGGCAGGTCATGAAAAATCAGCCCAAATCTTCAGGTTGGAAGAACACCTGATGCGTGAATGTTTGCTGTGTTTTAGTGACACCTGCAGGATAAACAGTGGCTCTGCACAGTCCAGTTAAATAAAGCTTCGGACGGCTTGTTTATGATTGAAATGCTGATGTTCTATTTGTTCTTGTGTGTTTATGCATTAGAAAGTGAGCGTCTACAGCAGGACCTGCTGAAGGTGGAGCAGTTGGAGGGTAAGGTCAGCGCAGAGCTGCAAACCCTGAGAGATCAGCTGGAGCTCATGACGCACGAGCTGCACACTTACAGAGACCTGGAGGCTCTCAAAGCAGCCGGAGAGGACCGGAAGAAGGTGACCAGTCCGGTTTAACAGTCCGTTTTCTGTAAATACTGTGTCTTTGAGTTGAGCTGTTAAAATCGTTAGTCTTGTAAGAAATGTATGAATACTTTGCTGTTTCGTGAGATAAATCAAACCCTTCAACACAACATGATTCAGTCGGATCCTCGGGTGGAGGAGCTGCTCTCTAACCCTTCAGCTACACTTAAATATACAAACCTTCACAAAATAAATGTAATGTTATAATATAAATTTAATAAAATAAACATTTGTTAGTCAGTGTAAAGACGGATATATAGTTAATATGGTAGTTTATTCAGTCTTACAGTGAATAGTCTGCCATTTGTCCCATCAGAGACTGCAGGAGGATCGAGTGGCGCTCACTCGGAGGAAGGACACATTCAGGAAGATGCTACACAAAATCAACGAGGAGTATGAGTCTCTTAAGAACCAGTTACAAGAGAACGAGACCCATGTGGAGGTGAGAGACGCCCATGTCAGAATGAGCAGTAAGTTGAGTTTCAGATGTGATGCTCTGAAGGCTTCAGTGTGTCAGTGGATCTTATGAGGTCTAACAGAGGACATGTTGTGTCCAGGCATAAAAACAGGGAATCTACATGCCCTCTCTTGACCTTCTCCCATAATGCCCATGCTTTTAACAGCAAGTTTCCTCATTTTGAAGTTCAATTTTAGTTCAGTGTTCAATGACCACTCATTCACTCACACAAAATGGAAAGAAAAGTAAAAGATAGTCAGAAATTTGACCTGGCAGGCGATGGATGAACTTCATATCACAGGTGACCGTACGGTTCGGGTCATTCCCATTCCTCCACAGTGACCGTGTTTACAGATGGGAAAACGGGAACGTTTTCTGAAGTCGTGTGTGAGTTGATGTTTCGCTCTCTAATGTGACTGTTCACTTTCCAGCTGACCAATATGGAGAGGAAATGGCAACATCTTGAGCAGAACAACTTTGTGATGAAAGAATGTATCCTTTTATCATGTGTGGCTTTCTATGATACAGGTGATGTGTAATGGTCTAATGATCCCTAACTCTATCGTCCAGTCATCGCCTCCAAAGGTGTAGAGAGCGATTACCGGCCGGTGATGAAGAACGTCAACAAACAACTGCAGGAGTACAATAAGATACTGGTTGATACCCTACAGAGAAACTGACTTCCTGTCTGCTCAGACTGCAAACTTACTTCCTGTTCAAGATGACCCCTGCGTTCAGCATTCTGAAGATCACTGTGTGTGATTTGTGTGATTCTTTATTCTACAGTAAACGACTGCTTTTTGTTAAATATAAAATGACTCCTCTTGTTGTTCATCATTACTGCACCAACTCTCCAGCCAACTTGAGTGAGTGAGCGTGAGTGAGCGTGAGTGAGCGTGAGCGTGAGCGTGCGAGAGCGTGAGCGTGAGCGAGCGTGAGCGTGAGCGTGCGAGAGCGTGAGCGTGCGAGAGCGTGAGCGTGCGAGAGCGTGAGCGTGCGAGAGCGTGAGCGTGCGAGAGCGTGAGCGAGTGAGTGAGAGCGTGAGTGTGAGCGAGCGTGTGAGCCAGTGAGTGAGTGTGAGTGAGCGAGTGGGTGTGAGCGAGTGAGAGTGTGAGTGAGTGAGACTGAGTGAGAGAGAGTGTGTGTGAGTGTCAAGTCAACTTTATTTTTATATAGCGCTTTTTACAATGCAGATTGTCTCAAAGCAGCTTCACAGTGTTAAACAGGAAAATAATGAACAGAATTTGATTCGGCTGTACAGCCGCTCTGGAGGAAACGGTGATGTCATCAGCTCATTTCAGTTCTCATATACATTTAAGTAATGTAGTTGATATAGTTAATTTAGTTTAGTAATTACATTTATTTGGATATTTATTTGAAAATGTAGTGTCCCCAACTGAGCAAGCCAGAGGCGACAGTGGCAAGGAACCAAAACTCCATCAGGTGTCCTAATGGAGAAAAATAAACCTTGGGAGAAACCAGGCTCAGTCGGGGTGCCAGTTCTCCTCTGGCCAATTAACAAACAGTGTATGTTTAGAAGTAATATTAGATCGGATTATTCGAAAGATCGGAGGCATCACGCCGGAGACGGGTTTATTGAGGATGGCGTGTCGATTAAACAATTATTAAATAGGAATATTCAAAATATCGGAGTCAACACGCCGGAGATGGATACATTGAGGGTGCCATGTCGATGAGCAATTTCAGAGGGTAGACTAATGGACACGGTCTCTGCAGACACTTCAGGGATGAGCTGGTAATGTCTGGGTGCTGGTCCACCATCTGATCTGGATACGGCCCGGATCCGGCTGACTGCGGTAAACCTCGGGATAAACAGAGAGACTAACATTAGCGTAGATGCCATTACTCTTATGATGTAACAAGTACATCAGGTGTTATGGGAAGTGTTCCCGGTTCCGGCTGACCTACTTAATGCAGCCTAACAATTTGAATAAAATATAAATTAAAAATGTTTTATGTGTATGCCATAGTAAAGAGATGGGTTTTTAGTCTAGATTTAAACTGACAGAGTGTGTCTGCTTCCCGAACAATGCTAGGAAGGCTGTTCCAGAGTTTGGGTGCTAAATAGGAAAAGGATCGACCGCCTGCAGTTGATTTTGATATTCTAGGTATTATCAACTGGCCAGAGTTTTGAGACCGCAATAGACGTGATGGATTATAATGCGTTAAGAGCTCGCTCAAGTACTGGGGAGCTAAACCATTTAGTGCTTTGTAAGTAATTAGCAAGATTTTAAAATGTATGCAATGTTTAATAGGGAGCCAGTGCAGTGTTGACAGAACCGGGCTAATATGGTCATACTTCCTGGTTCTAGTAAGAACTCGAGCTGCTGCGTTTTGGACCAGTTGCAGTTTATTTATTAAGCGAGCGGGGCAACCACCCAGTAGAGCATTACAATAATCTAGCCTTGAGGTCATGAACGCATGAACTAACTGTTCAGCATTTTGCATTGAAAGCATATGCCGTAATTTAGATATATTTTTAAGATGGTAGAATGCAGTTTTACAGATGCTAGAAACGTGGCTTTCAAATGAGAGATTGGTATCAAAGAGCACACCCAGGTTCCTAACTGACGACGAGGACTTGACAGAGCAGCCATCAAGTGTTAGACAGTATTCTAGTATTCATGTGGAGTTTTTTCTGAATTAAGTTGCAGGAAATTACTAGTCATCCAATGTTTTATATCAGCTATGCATTCCGTTAATCTTGTGAATTGGTAAGTTTCGTCAGGGCGTGAAGAAATATAGAGCTGAGTATCGTCAGCATAACAATGAAAACTAACGCCATGCTTCCTAATGATATCTCCCAGTGGTAGCATGTACAGGGTGAAGAGCAACGGTCCTAGCACTGAGCCCTGTGGTACTCCATATTGAACTTGTGATCGTTGTGACATCTCTTCATTTACTGCTACAAACTGATAACGGCCAGATAAGTATGATTTAAACCATGCCAATGCAATTCCACTAATGCCAACATAATTTTCGAGTCTATTCAAAAGAATGTTGTGGTCGATGGTATCGAATGCAGCGCTAAGATCGAGTAACACTAACAGAGAGATACAACCACGATCGGATGATAAGAGTAAATCATTTGTAACTTTAATGAGAGCAGTCTCAGCACTATGATGCGGTCTAAATCCTGACTGGAAAACCTCACAGATACCATTACTTTCTAAAAAGGAGCATAATTGTGAGGACACTGCCTTTTCTAGTTTTTTGGTTGACAGAAAGGGTAGATTTGAGATTGGCCTGTAATTGACTAATTCTGTAGGGTCAAGTTGCGTTTTTTTAATAAGTGGTTTAATAATAGCCAACTTAAAAGTTTTCGGTACATATCCTAAAGTCAAGGATGAATTAATGATATTAAGAAGAGGATCTATGACCTCTGGAAGCATCTCTTTTAGTAGTTTAGCCGGTATAGGGTCGAGCATACATGTTGTTGATTTTGATGATTTAACGAGTTTAGCCAATTCTTCTTCTCGTATAGCAGTGAATGAATGTAATTTTTCCTCAGTGACACTACAATGCTCTGTCTGATGTGATACAGTAGTAGACGGCTGCATGGTTATAATTTTTTTCCTAATATTATCAATCTTACAAGTAAAGAAGTTCATAAAGTCATTACTGCTGTGCTGTTGGCCGACATCAGAAGTTGAAGCTTTATTTTTGGTTAATTTAGCCACTGTATCGAATAAATACCTAGGGTTGTGTTTGTTTTCTTCTAAGAGAGTCGAGAAATAAGCAGATCTAGCAGTTTTTACGGCCTTTCTGTATGAAATCATGCTCTCTTTCCACGAAATGCAAAAAACTTCCAGTTTTGTTTTCTTCCAGCTGCACTCCATTTTTCGGGCTGCTGTTTTAAGGGCCCGGGTGTACTCGTTGTACCACGCCGTTGGACTATTTTCTTTAATCTTCTTTAAGCGCAGAGGAGCAACTGTGTCTAAAGTGCTGGAAAAGAGAGAGTCAATAGTTTCTGTTGCAACATCAAGTTCCTCTGGGCTATCTGGGATGCTGAGGAGATGAAACTGATGAGGAAGTTTATTTATAAAGCAATCTTTAGTCGCAGCAGTGATAGTCCTGCCATATTTGAAGCGAGGGAACGGCTTTGCAGCCTTTGCTAAATTAAATATACATGATACTAGGTAATGATCTGAGATGTCATCGCTCTGCTGCAGAATTTCAACGGTATCAACATTTATTCCATGTGACAATATTAGGTCTAAAGTATGATTACGGCGATGAGTGGGTCCTGATACGTGTTGCCTAACTCCAATAGAGTTTAGAATGTCTCTAAATGCCAATCCCAATGCGTCTTTTTCATTGTCTACATGGATATTAAAATCACCAACAATTAGGACTTTATCTGTAGCCAGTACTAACTCTGATAAAAAATCAGCAAATTCTCTGGTAAAGTGTGTATTGTGCCCTGGTGGCCTATATACAGTAGCCAACACAAATGTTAAACAGGATTTATCAATTTCACTACATAACGTTACGTAAAACACCAAAACTTCAAAATAATTATATTTGAAACTAGACTTCTGAGTAATACTGAAGATATTATTATAAATTACAGCAACACCTCCCCATTTACCTTTCAGACGCGGCTCGTGTTTATAACAATAATCTTGTGGGGTGGACTCATTTAAAGTAATGTAGTCGTCAGGTTTTAGCCAGGTTTCTGTCAAACACAGCACATCTAGATTATTATCTGTAATCATATCATTAACAATAAGCGTTTTAGAGGAAAGGGATCGAATATTCAGCAGCCCGAGCTTTATAATTTGTTCATCTGTATTATATCTGTTGTTTATTTGTTGGACATCAATTACATTTTTACCATTGAATAGTTTTGGTGTTTTTTTGTATTTACTAATTCGTGGAACAGACACAGTCTCTATGTGATAATAGCTAGGTGAAAGAGTCTCTATGTGCTGGGATTTATCTGACTTCTGTGACGCGAGACAGCTAGCAGACGGTCGGGGAAGCCAGTCCGTCTGCTTCCTGACCTGGGCCCTAGTTAGTCAAGGTTTAGCTTTAAGACTATGTGCCAAATTACTAGAGAGAAGAGCGGCACCACCCCAGGAGGGATGGATACCATCTCTTTTCAACAGGTCAGGTCTGCCCCAAAAGCTTTTCCAATTGTCTATGAACCCTATGTTATTTTGCGGACACCACTTAGACAACCAGCCATTGAGTGATGATAGTCTAAGTATCTCATCACTCCTTTTAATGGGGAGGGGACCAGAGCAAAAAATCTGATTTGCCATTGTACTTGCGAGTTCACACACCTCTTTAATGTTAATTTTGGTGATCTCCGACTGGCGAAGTCGAACATCATTAGTGCCGACGTGAATAATAATCTTAGAGAATTTACGATTAGCATTAGCCAGCACTTTTAAATTTGCTTTGATGTCAGGCGCTCTGGCTCCCGGTAAACATGTGACTATGGTGGCTGGTGTCTCTATTTTCACATTCTGTGTAATAGAATCACCAATAACTAGGGCACTTTCAACAGGATTCTCAGTGGGTGCATCACTGAGTGGGGAGAACCTGTTTGATGTTCTAATCGGAACGGAAGAGTGTTTTTTTGATCCGCGATTATGCCGTCTCACCGTCACCCAGTTGCCCTGCTGCACGTGCTCTACAGCCGGAACCGAACAATGTACAGATTTCACATTCTCACTACTCTCAAATAAAGTCTGGATGCGTGTCTCTAATTCTGAAATCTTCTCCGTCAGTCTGACTATCTCCTTACATTTATCACATGTGAAGCCCTGTTCACCAACGGAGACAGATATACTAAACATGAAACATGTAGTGCAGGTGACAATAAAAGGAGAAGACATGGCTTACCGTATTTGTTGATTAATCCAATTTACCACAGTTGTTTGATGGACTAGTAAAGGCACGAGAGACAAAAACAGGAAACCCGGATGCACAAATGGCAGGCTAACAGGCTAGTGAAATGCTAACGCGTTGTGATAGTGGTTTAAATTAAAAGCTAACAATGTCAATTTTAACGTGATAGGCAATATTAAACAATATATGGTGATGAGTAAGTTATATTTAGCAGTATAAACAACAAGAAAAGATATCAAATAGAGATTCAAAAGCAAAGCTGTACAGAGCTGCAAACACTGCGACCGGCAGACAGGAGCAATCGATCAGGAGACAAAACAATGTTTGCTATATTTTAATACAATCAGGGTTATGGGAAGTGTTCCCGGTTCCGGCTGACCTAGTTAATGCAGCCTAACAATTATTTAACTGATTTGAATAATATAAACTGATAATGTTTTATGTGTATGCCATAGTAAAGAGATGCGTTTTAGTCTAGATTTAAACTGACAGAGTGTGTCTGCTTCCCGAACAATGCTAGGAAGGCTGTTCCAGAGTTTGGGTGCTAAATAGGAAAAGGATCGACCGCCTGCAGTTGATTTTGATATTCTAGGTATTATCAACTGGCCAGAGTTTTGAGACCGCAATAGACGTGATGGAGTATAATGCGTTAAGAGCTCGCTCAAGTACTGGGGAGCTAAACCATTTAGTGCTTTGTAAGTAATTAGCAAGATTTTAAAATGTATGCAATGTTTAATAGGGAGCCAGTGCAGTGTTGACAGAACTGGGTGGTTGCCCTGCTCGCTTAATAAACAAACTCTGCCCGCATTGACACTATATGATAATTGAAATGAGCTGATGACATCACCGTTTTCTCCAGAGCGGCTGTACAGCCCAATCAAATTCTGTTCATTATTTTCCTGTTTAACACTGTGAAGCTGCTTTGAAACAATCTGCATTATAAAGCGCTATATAAATAAAGTTGACTTGACTTGACTCAGGTCTGGCTCGGATCCCGTTCTGGGTGTGAGGCCTCAGAGAGGAAGTCCACCCTACTCCAGTTACTGACCTCATACAGCCTGAAGAATCCTCCTTTATCATTTCCTCTGTGCTGGCATGTCAGTTTCTAGTTTCCGATCTCTGAACAGACGCTGCTCACCGTTTCACACTGATGAGATGAATGCACAGGGGAGTGTGTGATCTGTACAATTAAACATTTTTTGGAAGTAAAGAGCTGTAACTGCGTGTTCACACTCTCTCTCTCTCTCTCTCTCACACACACACACACACACACACACACACACACACACACACTACCCCTGCTCCTAATCCTACCCATCACAGGAAACATTCTGCATTTTTACATTTTAATAAAACATTGTTTAGTATGTTTTTAAAGCTATTTTAAATATGAGGACATATGAAATGTCCTCATATTTCATGTTTACGTCGTAATACCCATGTCATTATACAAATGTGTGTCCTCATATATCACCAAAAAAAACACACACACACACACTCACAGTCAGTCACACACACTCACACACACACTCACATACACAGACACACTCACACACACACACACACACACACTCACACAGTCACTCACACACTCACACACACACACACTCAAACACACTCACACACACACACACACACTCACACAGTCAGTCACACACTCACACAGTCAGTCACACACTCACACAGTCAGTCACACACTCACTCACACACACACACACACACACACAGTCAGTCACACACACACAATCACACACTCACACACACACACACACTCACACTCTCTCTCACACACACTCACACTCACACACACACTCACACTCTCTCACACACACACACACTCACACACACACACACACTCACACAGTCAGTCACATACACTCACACACTCACACACACACACACTCACACTCTCTCACACACACTCACACAGTCAGTCACACACACTCACAGACACACACACACACACGCACTCACACTCTCTCACACACACTCACACACACACACACTCACACTCTCTCACACACACACACACACTCACACACACACACACACTCACACAATCAGTCACATACACTCACACACTCACACACACACACACACTCACACTCTCTCACACACACTCACACAGTCAGTCACACACACTAACAGACACACACACACACGCACAAAGGAAGAAAAACTAACCCTTGTCTAAACATTCATCCCTTAAGCTGTTCCTGCCTACAGTCAAAGGCTGTGAGAATATTTTTCCTACCACATGTGGGTAAGTGGCAAGAGCTTACATAGTTTTATCATTGTTTTAGCGTGTGAATGAAACCAACTCCTCACTTTGTAATCATTAATTTTGGCGGAGAATGCGGTAGGTATGACTAAACTAATATCTGAGTGCTGGACACTTTAGACGCTCGGCCACAGGAAACTCAGTCATCTTCAGTTTTCAGACATTTTTATATCTTTTGCTTTAGTGTGCCAGTAGGAAATATCAATTTGACATTTTTAAACATCTCTTTTGCAAATCTTGTTTTAGTCCAGTGATATTTTTTAATAAACAAGGAGACGCTCATGGTACGATCAACAGAAATCTGACCTCGCCATCATGGAGTCCGCCTGGGATTACAGGAACGGTTCACACAAAAGCCAAAACCACAGAAGAACTGTGATTTATTTAAGTTGATGGATAGATAACTATTTGTAGAAAATATTTACAGAATTTTAGTGACTAACCGTTTTCACAGTTCTTTAGTTTCAGGTTGTTTGTTCCATGAATCCTGGAGGTCAGTTTTTAAAGACTAGCCAGATTAAGAAAGTCACCAATCACAGGTTGTGTTAGTTTGCACTACTAGCAGAACTTGACAATACACAATTAATCTGGAGAAACAGTCCACTTTCATTGAATTTGCGCTGAGACTTGGTTGCATTCTTTGTTCTTATTTTCTTCTACAGCATACGAGTGAAAACCCAAGCGCAACATCAAAACAGTTCCTGCAGTTCATATCGAATCGCAAAACAAGGCATTGCTGCTGTTCGAGATGCCGATAGTGGAGCTCTTCCAATGGAAGTTGAATCTCATCAAATGTTCAAAGAAATGACAGAAAATGCTAGTTGCAGTAAAACACACTTGCTCTTGGATGTTTAGTTGGTCATGAACAAAACCAGCACACTGAAAACATGTATGATCTGCCAGATTAAGAGTTAGATTGATCCTCTCAGGAAGGCACTTCTGCTGGCGGAATATCTCTCTCGTCTCAAAGCGGGAGCCTCCCTTCAGGAGCTGCAATTAATGACATGATATTGTTTAAGCTGCGGCCTTTCCCATCCTCACAGCACACAGAGAGGAAACAGGAAAAGGAACTTCAACTCCCTGTGCCTGAACAGAGCAGACGAGAGGGGTGGAGACGCTGGAGGAAAAGAAAGGGAGAGTTCAGTTGTGTCAGATCGAGGGATGTGTGCGGACGGGAGTTTCTGACAGACGCCGAACCATCTTCTCTGTGGATGTGGACGGAGTGATAGCAGCGTCTCGCGGGGACCATGGGTCACCTGTCCTCCTCCGTCACGCTGTGTCTGATTGGCTGCTTGCTCACAGGTAACGCTGTGCTTCGTTCGCTCTGTTTCTCTGTGTTTTCTGCCATATGGGACTCCAGGGGTTTGTGTTTTTTCTGCATTTGTTGTATTGGTGGCTCTGGTCATTAAAAACAAATTCCCATGTAATAATAGCCAACATTTCTAATATCATGTTTTCAAAACATAAAAAATTATTTAGTAAGAGTATTGTACTATACACTTTGTACTTACACAACTTATACAGTTTTTACAAACTTATACAGTTTTTCAAACTAGTGGACTGAACATGGGGTTTATTAACTTAATTACTGGACTGCTCACTGTGTGTGTGTGTGTGTGTGTGTGTGTGTGTGTGTGTGTGTGTGTGAGAGTGTGAGTGTGTGTGTGTGAGTGAGTGAGTGTGTGTGTGAGAGTGTGAGTGTGAGAGTGTGAGTGTTTGTGAGTGTGAGAGAGTGTGTGAGAGTGTGAGAGTGTGAGTGTGAGTGTGTGAGTGTGTGTGTGTGTGTGTGTGTGTGTGTGTGTGTGTGAATGTGAGTGTGTGTGTGTGTGTGTGTGTGTTGTAACCACCTACAATAACTCTTGGCTGTTTCTTGCACTATGGCCCATGTCCAATTATAATAAACAATCTTTTGTGTTGAGTTTCTGTTTAAGAACCCTAACCCGGTCATGATACTACAGAAGTGGAATGGGGACAGTACAATGATTTAATACTCTGCTGGCCCCAGCTTCAATAAATAAATAAGAATAATGTAAGTTTAATTCAGTAATCCCCTTAATGCAGGAACTTGAGTTCAGCGGCTGACCGGTTCATTGTGAGACTCAGACGCCAGATCTTCCTCCTCTCTGTTCACCAGCAATACGAACATATGAAGTAGTGCAAGAGCATGAGCCTGACATTTATGAGGAACATGCTTTGAAAATCAAGATGAAAAGAGCTGAAAAGTTGCCAGATTTATGCAGATTCTTTCAGCTGATGGTGGCAGAGAAAGAAAGAATACAAGTCAAGTCATCTTCATTTCTATAGCACTTTATACAATACTGATTGTTTCAAAGCAGCTTTACATAAATGTTGCATTTTGGCTGTTGTTCAGCTGAAGTCAGATCAGTATTGATTCAATTCTGTTGTAAAGATCATCAATTATTAAATTCATTTAATCTATAAAGTAGTTCTGCAAAAAATGATGTCATCGTCCAGCTCAGTTCAGTTCTCATACAGCAGCGTCAGTACAGTCAGATCAATAATATAGTTGAATATTAATTATTAACTAAGCAAGGCAGAGGCAGCAGTGGCAAGATCCAAAACTCCATCAGAGACAGAATGGATAAAAGCAAATGATGGCCAAAAAATTATGATTATGATTCAGGCTGCATTACAAGTCAGAATTCAGATCGGGATCAGTAGCATTCAAATATTAATCCAGTTCCTTTCGCTTGAAGATGGATTCATCTCGCCGGTATGGAGCCGAAGCTGGCCGTAGGGTCTGTGTGGAGGACCGGTGAGGCCTTCACAGGGAGGGTCTAGTAGATAGTCTTGGTCTCTGCTGACATTCAGGGCTGTGTTTTGGTTGTGTATAGGTGCAGGTATAGGCATAATTTGTGGGTGGGACAGGTAGTTCATGCCCCCACCACTTTTTGAAACATCTCGCGGCTCGGATGTACCTAATTCAACTAAAACTTTTTTAAAAATTATCCGTAAATAGACCATTAGGGTACACAAGCAATTTTTCGTGGATCTATGCATTTATTCACGTGAAAAATGTCGCCACTAACAATATAGACAGTGTATTATAGTAGATGTAAGGATGAAACTATCTCATTAAACTTGAGTTATATGTCGGTAAATTAAACCAAATTTACAATTGGGTTTACGATATTTTGTACATATAGCTGATATAGCATTGTATTAGCACCCCCCCCCCCCCCCCCCCCCCCCCCCCAACACACACACACACACCTGGCCCACCCACCTTTTAAAAAAAAGTTTAGGAAAAGGATCGACCGCCTGCAGTTGATTTTGATATTCTAGGTATTATCAACTGGCCAGAGTTTTGAGACCGCAATAGACGTGATGGAGTATAATACGTTAAGAGCTCGCTCAAGTACTGGGGAGCTAAACCATTTAGTGCTTTGTAAGTAATTAGCAAGATTTTAAAATGTATGCAATGTTTAATACGGAGCCAGTGCAGTGTTGACAGAACCGGCTACTCGAGCTGCTGCGTTTTAGACCAGATGGAGTTTGTTTATTAAGCGAGCAGGGCAACCACCCAGTAGAGCATTACAATAATCTAGGCTGCATCACAAGTCAGATTATAGATTGTCATTCAGAATATTTCATCCAGTTCCTTCTGCTTGAAGATTGGGTTTACACTACACCAGAATATGGTGGGGGAGTCGAAGCTGGCCATCGGGTCTGTGCAGAGGATTAAGTTATATCAGACATGGCTAAGAGACGTGCATGTTCATGTTTCCTCACTACTCATTAAAGCAGAACATTAATATCAAGCCAGTGTTGTACTACTACACCCAAAGATAAGAAATAAGTCATCATTCATCTTGATAGCCATGTTTGGTTGCCTGTTTAAATAGTTGGTATAAAGCCTAACCCCCTTTACACTCACACATAGAAACAGATTATTTACCCACCCTAATTAGTTTTAGTCTTATTTATGGCCCATCAATCCAGATACAAGATCTCAACTGCACAGCCAGTGATTTTAGGCATACAGTAACAATTGCAGGGTTCATAACCCTTCTCAAACAGAAATCACTTTCCAACACCACGAGTCAAGTCAAGTCAAGTCAACTTTATTTATATAGTGCTTTTTACAATGCAGATTGTTTCAAAGCAGCTTCACAGTGTTAAACAGGAAAATAATGAACAGAATTTGATTCGGCTGTACAGCCGCTCTGGAGGAAACGGTGATGTCATCAGCTCATTTCAATTATCATATATATTTAAGTAATGTAGTTGATATAATTTAGTTTAGTAATTAAATTTATTTGGATATTTATTTGAAAATGTAGTGTCCCCAACTGAGCAAGCCAGAGGCGACAGTGGCAAGGAACCAAAACTCCATCAGGTGTCCTAATGGAGAAAAATGAACCTTGGGAGAAACCAGGCTCAGTCGGGGTGCCAGTTCTCCTCTGGCCAATTAACAAACAGTGTATGTTTATTATTTTGGCAGCCTTATAGGTCAGAAGTAATATTAGATCGGATTATTCGAAAGATCGGAGGCATCACGCCGGAGACGGGTTTATTGAGGATGGCGTGTCAATTAAACAATTATTAAATAGGAATATTCGAAATATCGGAGTCATCACGCCGGAGATGGATCCATTGAGGATGCCATGTCGATGAGCAATTTCAGAGGGTAGACTAATTGACACGGTCTCTGCAGACACTTCAGGGATGCGTTGGTAATGTCTGGGCGCTGGTCCACCATCTGATCTGGATACGGCTCGGATCCGGCTGACTGCGGTAAACCTCGGGATAAACAGAGAGACTAACATTAGCGTAGATGCCATTCTTCTTATGATGTAACGAGTACATCAGGTGTTATGGGAAGTGTTCCCGGTTCCGGCTGACCTAGTTAATGCAGCCTAACAATTTGAATAAAATATAAATTAAAAATGTTTTATGTGTATGCCATAGTAAAGAGATGCGTTTTTAGTCTAGATTTAAACTGACAGAGTGTGTCTGCTTCCCGAACAATGCTAGGAAGGCTGTTCCAGAGTTTAGATGCTAAATAGGAAAAGGATCGACCGCCTGCAGTTGATTTTGATATTCTAGGTATTATCAACTGGCCAGAGTTTTGAGACCGCAATAGACGTGATGGAGTATAATGCGTTAAGAGCTCGCTCAAGTACTGGGGAGCTAAACCATTTAGTGCTTTGTAAGTAATTAGCAAGATTTTAAAATGTAAGCGATGTTTAATAGGGAGCCAGTGCAGTGTTGACAGAACCGGGCTAATATGGTCATACTTCCTGGTTCTAGTAAGAACTCGAGCTGCTGCGTTTTGGACCAGCTGCAGTTTATTTATTAAGCGAGCGGGGCAACCACCCTGTAGAGCATTACAATAATCTAGCCTTGAGGTCATGAACGCATGAACTAACTGTTCAGTATTTTGCATTGAAAGCATATGCCGTAATTTAGATATATTTTTAAGATGGTAGAATGCAGTTTTACAGATGCTAGAAATGTGGCTTTCAAATGAGAGATTGGTATCAAAGAGCACACCCAGGTTCCTCACTGACGACGAGGACTTGACAGAGCAGCCATCAAGTGTTAGACAGTATTCTAGGTTACTACATGTGGAGTTTTTTTGTCCAATAATTAAAAAGTTGCAGGAAATTACTAGTCATCCAATGTTTTATATCAGCTATGCATTCCGTTAATCTTGTGAATTGGTAAGTTTCGTCAGGGCGTGAAGAAATATAGAGCTGAGTATCGTCAGCATAACAATGAAAACTAACGCCATGCTTCCTAATGATATCTCCCAGTGGTAGCATGTACAGGTTGAAAAGCAACGGTCCTAGCACTGAGCCCTGCGGTACTCCATATTGAACTTGTGATCGGTGTGACATCTCTTCATTTACTGCTACAAACTGATAACGGCCAGATAAGTATGATTTAAACCATGCCAATGCAATTCCACTAATGGCAACATAATTTTCGAGTCTATTCAAAAGAATGTTGTGGTCGATGGTATCGAATGCAGCGCTAAGATCGAGTAACACTAACAGAGAGATACAACCACGATCAGATGATAAGAGTAAATCATTTGTAACTCTAATGAGAGCAGTCTCAGTACTATGATACGGTCTAAATCCTGACTGGAAAACCTCACAGATACCATTTTTTTCTAAAAAGGAGCATAATTGTGAGGACACTGCCTTTTCTAGTATTTTTGACAGAAAGGGTAGATTTGAGATTGGCCTGTAATTGACTAATTCTGTAGGATCAAGTTGCGTTTTTTTAATAAGTGGTTTAATAATAGCCAACTTAAAAGTTTTCGGTACATATCCTAAAGTCAAGGATGAATTAATGATATTAAGAAGAGGATCTATGACCTCTGGAAGCATCTCTTTTAGTAGTTTAGTCAGTATAGGGTCGAGCATACATGTTGTTGATTTAGATGATTTAACGAGTTTAGCCAATTCTTCTTCTCCTATAGCAGTGAATGAATGTAATTTTTCCTCAGTGACACTACAATGCTCTGTCTGATGTGATACAGTAGTAGACGGCTGCATGGTTATAATTTTTTTCCTAATATTATCAATCTTACAAGTAACACAGTCACCAGTCAAGTCAAGTCAACTTTATTTATATAGCGCTTTTTACAATGCAGATTGTTTCAAAGCAGCTTTACAGTGTTAAACAGGAAAATAATGCAACCGAATTTGATGTACAGCCGCTCTGGAGAAAATGTTTCAGGTTACGTATGTAATCTCTGTTCCCTGAGAACAGGGAACGAGACACTGTGTCCAAGAACGCATTTGGGGAACGCCTTCAGCGTGACAGGTGTCTGAAATTACTATCGAATCACGTCAATCCTATTGACCAGTGGCAGCCCATAATGTCATTATCGCGCAACCAGGAAGTATATAAGGCGCCTTGCAACATGACATTCATCTTCGTCTGAAGGGACTGTCTGGCAGGCAGGCCCCGAGGCATACAAGACGCAGTTTTTCATTCCCTGTTCTCAGGGAACAGAAGTTACATACGTAACCTGAGACGTTCCCTTTCGATAGGGAACTCGCACTGCGTCCAAGAACGCATTTGGGGAACGATATACCCACTACGCCATGCTGAAGGGAGTGCATGCCTACTGGCAGTGACAACTGTCAGAACGAACAAATTCAACTGAAATGCCTGAGCCACTCCCCCTCTGGTTACACCGGGCTGTCAGTGACAGCATTCCCTGTGGTCATAGCCCAAGCTATAAGCCTAGGAGAGGACCTTAATGATCACATGAGGTCTCTTAACCCAGGCTGCTCAAAGGCCTGGGACCAACTACTTCAACAGAAGGGGTCCCTTTAAGGGAATGTGGCTAAGGGACCCAAGGGAGCCCCAGCCGAGTCACTAATTGGGGAAAAATTATTCACCCGAAATGCCCCCAGGGAGGCCTAACCTTGTGTCCATTCCGTTGGACACAGCGGTCTGTCCAACCTGTCTGTTCGGGAACAGAGCCTCTGGTTCCACTTGCCTTAGGAAGGCATCCGGACAGAGCGACTGCGAAGCTGGCAGTGACCAACTCAGACCGGATCTCAGAGAAGGGTATCCTGGATAGCAGTACTCAGCATAGCGCTATACGACCCTTGCCAGCGAGGGGAGTTATTCTGCCAATCCACGGATCTACAAAGCGCTAAGGAGGCCGGACTGTCCTATGGACTGATCTAACTGGGAGGCCTTACGAGAGGCCTACGACCGTCCGACCAGACCCAGGCAACTGCATACTCACAGGCGACCTTCAGTGAAGGGAGCACAGAGCCTGCCTGGCAGGTAGACCAAGCTGTAGGCTAATAGGTTCCCTCTCAAGGGAACCAGCAGCAGAAAAAGTGTGTTGCGGGAACTCGCCCTCCGGGAAGCCTGGTAAGGCCTACAACCTGATAGCATCTCAATGCTAAAATCACAATGAGTAACTTGGGAACTCGCCCTCAGTGAGGCCTGGTGAGGCCTACTACCTGATAGCAAGCCCTCAGGGAGGCCTGGAAGGGCCTGCTACCTGCTAGCAGCACATGCTAGCTGACACATGGGCTGAGACTGCCAAGCTTACTCCCCGGGAGGCCTGGTGAGGCCTACTACCTAATAGCAAGCCTTCGGGGAGGCCCAGTGAGGCCTACCACCTGACAGCAAACAATGCCAGCCGCCATAGCAACCACGCTTAGGGACTTGCCTTCAGGGAGGCCTGATGAGGCCTGCTACCTGACAGCAAACCTTAAGGGAGGCCTGGCGAGGCCTATCACCCTATAGCAAGACAAGCTAGCTACTCGAGCATCCCTGCTTGAGGACTCACTCCCAGGGAGGCCTGGTGAGGCCTACCACCTGATGGCCGTTAGTGTCCAAACAAATCATGGTGACTAGACTTAGGAACTCGCCTTCAGGGAGGCCTGGAGATGCCTGCTACCTGCTAGCAACAGATGCTAGCTGTCACAATGACTGCGACCGCAGAGCTCACTTCTAGAGAGGCCTGGTGAGGCCTACTATCTGGCCGATAGCGAACCGGCTAGCTACCCGAGCATTCAACTCGGGGGCACGCTATCAGGCAGCAGGCCTCACCAGGCCTCCCTGAAGGCAAGCCCCCTCAGGGAGGCCTGGAGATGCCTGCTACCCGTCAGCAGCCGATGCTACCTGTCCCAGAGACTGGGACCTGCGGAACTCACCTCCAGAGAGGCCTGGTGAGGCCTACTATCTGGCCGATAGCGAACCGGCTAGCTACCCGAGCATTCAACTCGGGGACTTGCATTCAGGGAGGCCTGATGAGGCCTACTGCCTGATAGCGAGCCCTCAGGGAGGCATGGAGAGGCCTGCTACCCATCAGCAGCCAATGCTACTTGTCCCAGAGACTGGGAACTGCGGAAATCACCTCCAGAGAGGCCTGGTGAGGCCTACTATCTGGCCGATAGCGAACCGGCTAGCTACCCGAGCATTCAACTCGGGGACTTGCATTCAGGGAGGCCTGATGAGGCCTACTGCCCGATAGCGAGCCCTCAGGGAGGCATGGAGAGGCCTGCTACCCATCAGCAGCCAATGCTACTTGTCCCAGAGACTGGGAACTGCGGAACTCACCTCCAGAGAGGCCTGGTGAGGCCTACTATCTGGTCCATAGTGAATCATGCTAGCTGCTCGAGTGTTGAGCTTCAAAACTTGCTTTCAGGGCGGCCTGGTGAGGCCAACTTCCTGATAGCAAGTTAAAGCTGGCTGCTAAGAGCCCAGTGCTGGGGACTCGTCTAGGCCTGAGGCCTAGCTGATAACAAGCCTTCTGCTGCCCAAAATTCCAATGTTGCTGCCCAGACTGCCAAAGCAACCCGCTCGCGGCCACCTTACTGGCCTCTTACTGGAGGCCGCAAATTCAGTGGCCTACCAATGCGAGGATGGGCGTCAGCTCATGGCAATGCTGTGGTTATAAGGGAGTGCACTTCTAAAACCAGCATAAATGAAGGCTAGAGTTCTGACTTGACCCGAGCCATCATGGTGGATGCAGAACGATACAGAGCTGAACGTGGAGCACTCAAATACACCCTGCTTATCAGTGAAGTGCTAGCCACATGAACCTGGAATATACAGGGTGAGGCCTACCTATGTCCCACATGTGCCTGGCAGCCTAAGCTCCAAAACCTAGCTCTGGGAGGCGGGTCAGGCCGGTCAAGCTGCTTCGCGAAGCGAAAGACGGCCTAACCCTGCCTCACGCATAAGGATGCTGTTCGATTCTGCCTCTACACCTAACTGCATTACTCATGTGACCCCAAATGCAGAAAAAAGGGGGCGGGCCTTGGCCAGACGACTCTCGTGAGAGGACGCTACCATTAGGGATACTAAACAAGGCCTGATTCGTTAAAGAGAAGCATTCGTCAATGCTCAGCAAAGCGCCTCCAACATCCCTAATATAGCCTAGGCCAGCTACTGAGGCGGCCCTGGTGAGGGCTAGCCTTCAAGCATAGATCTTAACCTGAGTCTCGTAAGACCAGCGGCCTAAAAAAAAGGGAGCAGTCCCAGATAAAGGCACTCACGTTCACGGCCCCGAGGGCTGGAAATTAAGATCTTAACTGAAGCTCAAGCGTTAGTCTCTAATATCACAATAGAAAGGAGACAAATTCACTTTACCCTGAGGTGGCTAAGCCGAAAAAGGCCTAAAAATTCTGAAAGAATAAATAATGGCCTCAAGCTACTCTACACTGTAGAGGAAGCCTAATAGCGCACACAGTTCAAAAGCAGCGGCTCTTAACCAGCCAGCTGTAGTCTCATAAAAATCATGTTATGACTGGTGCTTAATTACATTGTTCTGGCCACCTAACAGGGGAGCTACAGGGCCCTAAGAAAACCTCCTTGATAATATGATGATCCCCTCAACCCTATACAGGGAACATAGGTCAGCAGAAATAAAGTTTTTGATCCTTCTCTTAAAAATTTATTAACGTACCAGAAGGAGACCTAGCAGTTCGACCTGCGGCGTGCAAATGATGAATCACCCCTTAGATTTCTCTAGCACATGTTTTAGGTGCATCACCTTTACAGGCCTGAAAGGGGGCGCTCTCACGGACCAAGCCAGGCGGGCCGTCAGAACATCATGAATTCTGACTCCTCCACTCGCTGCCTCTCACCAGCCGGCTGATCATCCGAGAGAACAACACCTCTCTCGAGACGATCAGCGAGCTCAATCTGGGAGCATCAGCGTAAGCGGGACTGGTCCCAGATGCCGAGCCCTCTTCCCTCGAGAAGAGGGCCAGACGAGAGCGGGGCGTTCTAGGTGTAAAACGCTCACAGTTCGCACAAGCAGCCCCCTCAAGAACTGCCTGTGCGTGCTCCTCCCCCAGGCAGAAAACGCACAGTGTGTGTGTGTCCTCAGGTTTCAGAAACCTGGGACATGGATCAGCACACTTACGGAAGTTTTTCGACTTCTCCATGCGTTTCATCCTTTCCTCTGGATTGCGTATTGTAAACGAAAGCACTTCAGACAAAACAGTCCCTGAAGACGAAAAGATGAATGTCATGTTGCAAGGCGCCCTTATAAACTTCCTGGTTGTGCGATAATGACATTATGGGCTGCCGCTGGTCAATAGCCTAACCCTGCAGTCAGCCGGATCCGGGCCGTATCCGGATCAGATAGTGGACCTGCACCCAGACAGGACCAACGCATCCCTGAAGTGTCTGCAGAGACCATGCCAATTAGTCTCCAAAATTCAAATTCTGTTCATTATTTTCCTGTTTAACACTGTGAAGCTGCTTTGAAACAATCAGGATTGTAAAAAGCGCTATATAAATAAAGTTGACTTGACTTGACGTGATTCGATAGTAATTTCAGACACCTGTCACGCTGAAGGCGTTCCCCAAATGCTTTCTTGGACACAGTGCGAGTTCCCTTTCGAAAGGTAACGGTGATGTCATCAGCTCATTTCAATTATCATATATATTCAAGTAATGTATTTGACATAGTTAATTTAGATTAGTAATTCAATTTATTTGGATATTTATTTGAAAATTTAGTGTCCTCCACCAGTAAGTTTAGCTGAAATATTTCTCAGCTTTGCCCTCTGTATGTCTGTCTCGCCGCGTCTCTCTGCCATGTCTGTAACATTTTAAACTAAAGATGAGTGTGAGAGAAGAGAAAAGGGTTCACAAGAGACAGGTGAGAGCGCAGAGCACAGATTTTGCCTGATAACACGATTTTAACTCTTTCCCTGCCAAATTTCTGGCTTTCTGTGTTTTCACTGCTATACAGTAGGGGGTGCTGTTACACATCTTCTGAACAAACGCAAAGAAGAAGCAGAAACAAGTGATGTATGTAATCATATGCATAATTAAAATAACGCGATCACCAACGTTAAACAGCTTATAAATCAAAACTGCCTAATGTGACTGAATGAGATGTCGACCCAGGACGAGCTCTAGGACTGAAGCTTTGAGGTGTTGATGGACTCGATCTACTTCATCTGTGTTTGATCATCGCTCTGAATCCCATCTGGATGTACTCTTTGACAAAAACGTGATTTTCTCAGCTTTTTGCTCATAATGTTTTTTTTTATGAAACTACATTCAAGTGTTGATAAAAAGAATGCATGAAGCTAGAATAAATGTTTTTGTTTAAAAGCAGAGTCTCTGTTCTTTCTTTTGACATATTTCATGTTCAGATATTCATACAACAAAATATTCTGGGGGCCATTAAGATTTTTTGTGAAAAATGATCAAAAAACGCTGGCGGGGAAAGAGTTAACATGCTGTGTTTATTTTAATAAACCTTTGAGTATAAAAGAGGGCTTGCATCTATACCCACCTTTCTGTTATCAGGTAACGGTCATTTCCACTGTCGGGCCAGTAGCAGCGCTGCCCTAAAACTAGCCTCCATCGAACAATGTCACACAACCCCACCGTTTCACCAGCTGACTGAAAACAGTCAGTCATTTTTTATTTGAGTCAGGAGGCTTACACATTAAAAAAAAAAAAAAGATAGAACATCATACATTTCTTTAGAAAGAATGAGCATTTCTATACATTTTCCATGAAATTATGCAATCTTTGCCTCAACAAAGACAGGGCAGAGACAGATGAAACATAATTATAATCATATATGATTTGTCTAAGTTCTTCAAGCAGTCTCTTGAATTTTCCATAATCATATGTGTATTTAGTATTGCAATGGTTAGCATGAGTAGCCTTTAGCATCGCACCTAAATATATTTCTGCCTCAAACGGTGATCAGAATCCATCGGATCGCAACCGAAAGCTATTTCAAACACTCACTGGTGTCTGAAAGGAGATTGATTTAAATGTCTTTTAAATGTTGAAGTTAGCTGGTAGCCTGATATGAAAGCATGGGAGATGAGCAGCGGTGTTGACCGTCTCCCGACTCAGATAAACTCCACCTCTGTTCATAACCACTCCTTTGGACCAAGGTATTCGATCAAGCCCTGTAAGTGACAGTAGAAATCTTCTGTGGAAACACGCTATTGATTAAAACTCATCTGTGTTTTCCTGTTTCTGAGCCATAAGTCGGCTGTATTTGTGTCTCTGTCATGGACCAGTAGTTTTATGGCTGTATTTCAGAGTGTTGCTACATTCAGTGTTTTATGCGGTCAGAGCTGAATTGCTGAAGTGTTGGAGTCCTGGAGTGTTTCATAGGGCATCACAACACACAGACAGTTTATGCAACTTTGATTGAGAACTGTTGTTGATGTTGATTTGTCTGATTCAGAATCGCATCAGTGTGTTACTAAATTAGAAAGAGTTTGATTGGCCAAATTTGGCTGGGTAGCAGCAGAGTAATTTATAAATGTATCTAGACACAGAATTATAGCAGAAGATCACATTTACAGAATAATACAAATACAATAATATGAGTAGTTAATGTACAGAGATTAGTTAGATGCAGTGATGTGCAGACAGACAAACTGAAGTGTAACATCAAGGGTTTGTAAAGGTAACATATATTTGAACAGCAGTCAGTGGAGATCATGAGTAGAATCATTTCTGTCCTGTTTCTACAGGCAGCGCTCTTGACATCTCAGACGTGACTCTGATAAATCCAGACCCAGTCGTGTCTTCGGCGAACCTGCCGTCACTCCTGTGTGTGAGCAGCGACTGGACCGGTTCTGGCAGCAGTTCGCTGAGTTTGGGCCACGAGTTTCCTGATCTGGACGCTCATGTTTTGAGCACTGAAGCGGACCGAAGCCGCCAGTCTGCTGCTAAAGTCACGTGGATGTCCCGCAATCACACCTTTGGAGCTTTTTACTGCCAAGTCAAAAACTCGAACAGAAGTAAAATCTACACCTACAAGATGCTCAATGAAGGTAGTAAATCCGACAGCCGAACTTTGGCTTCTTTGAAAGGAAATCTTTGTTTGTAATTCACAGGCCAGACGAAAGACATACACTGCACTTATAAACTGATCATATTTTGTTTTTATCATTTTTAGCAGATAGGGTTTAACTGTTTCCTTTTTCTTCAGCTGCGTTCTTCCCTGAATCTCTGACAATCACTGTTAACGATGGTGAAGACGTTAACATCTCTTTTACGACAAAGACATATTTACCAGAGGACATAGTCATCTACAAAAACGGTGGGAACTCTGAACACTCAAAAAACTCATGAACAAACTTCTGTGTCTTGTTTTATTGTGACGTACCTTGAGAAATTAGAAAGATTACTTTTGTAGACTTTTTGTTGTTTTTTGTTTTTCAGGATTTTTTGAACACTCGTCACCCAAAGAGGACATTATGGACATAATTCATTACCCAATAACCAATGCAAAAGCTCAAAGTCATGCTGGATTATATGCCATCCGTTACATTTCTGGAGCTCGGTTCAGCTCAGCGATAACCCGTCTGATCGTCAGGAGTGAGTCCTTCAGTTCATGCTTTCTTACACAATGCCACAATCGTTGAACACACTCTCTAGTAATGCTGCAAAAAGCACACACTTGATGTTTAAATCACAAGCGATGACTGTGAGATATTCACTACATTTCTAGGAGGAGTCCTAATACATTTGTCTGGACACTATTCTTCATCTTCAGGCTGTCAATTGAATGTCTTAATTTAGTGCACAAGTTCCTGTTTACAAAGGTAAAAAGCTCACATGTTTTCAGCAGAATGTTGTGTAACGGTCAGTTGTTATGCTAACAGGTTGTAAAGCTGGTTTATGGGGAGTGAATTGTAAGAAATCGTGCCTGCCCTGCACTAATGGAGGCGTGTGTCATGACGGGACGGGAGAATGCATCTGCCCCCCAGGCTTTAAAGGACCCACCTGTCAAACCGGTAACACTCACATTCATTGCCAATGTACTCAGAGAGGTCCTGTTTATTATAAGGGAAATATTTAGCTATTATGTTTACATGATCGGTCTATGAATCAGACCCTATTTTGACAGGTTTTTAGGGATAGGTTCTCAAATTTTCCATGATGTTTAGAGATAAAAAAGAAACATGCTCTAACTCCCCGGTCCAAAAAGCTTTTATTTGGAACTAACCTGAACTAGATAAAAAGGTTTGTCTAGACAAACTTTGATGTTGCCTTGAGAAAACCTTACCAGAAAGTTTGAAGTAGTTTAAAAAGCTTGAAGTGTGAAGGTTTTGAAGAAAAACAGATTTTGATCACCTGTTTTAGGAAAACCATAAGTCAGATCAGAGAAGCAACCCAAGTCAGAAGAGTCAAACAAAGGTCTGGCCCGAGTTTGGTGGATGTAGCTTGAAAGCTCTAGGAGGAGCATTTTAGCCTCAGAAAGAATAATAATAATACTTTTACGTTTTAAATATAATAGCAATACGTTAGCTAAAGTCAACAAAACTAAAAGTGTCTCTTTTTGAAATAATAATTTTTCTTCCTTTGACATATGATGAGCCAATGGCTCGGGGCGGAGCTAGGGGTTAGTGTTAGTGGCCACTATTGACCGAAGTTTGGCCATCCTGTTCACAATTGCCATTTCTGTCTCTTTTTTTCTTGAGTTTAATTTAACATAGAGCCATCTCTTTACGACTACAACACATTTTCACAATTTTCAGGTGCGCACACCAAATTCACCTTAGTACCAGGCGCAAGTCAAATGAGCGCAGAAGAAGCTTTATCATTTGTTCATCTGTATTGTATTGTTTTTTAATTTCTTGATCATCAATTAAATTTTTACCCTTAAATGGGTTTGCGATTTTTTTTTTTTGTAGTTACTAATTCGTGGAACAGACACAGTCTCTATGTGACAATATCTAGGTGAAAGAGTCTCTATGTGCTGGGATTTATCTGACTTCTGTGACGCGAGACAGCTAGCAGACGGTCGGGTAAGCCAGTCTGTCTGCTTCCTGACCTGGGCCCTAGTTAGTCAAGGTTTAGCTTTAAGACTATGTGCCAAATTACTAGAGAGAAGTGTGGCACCACCCCAGGAGGGATGGATACCATCTCTTTTCAACAGGTCAGGTCTGCCCCAAAAGCTTTTCCAATTGTCTATGAACCCTATGTTATTCTGCGGACACCACTTAGACAACCAGCCATTGAGTGATGATAGTCTGCTAAGTATCTCATCGCTCCTTTTAACGGGGAGGGGACCAGAGCAAAAAACGCTATCAGCCATCATACTTGCGAGTTCACACACCTCTTTAATGTTAATTTTGGTGATCTCCGACTGGTGAAGTCGAACATCATTAGTGCCGACGTGAATAATAATCTTAGAGAATTTAAGATTAGCATTAGCCAGCACTTTTAAATTTGCTTTGATGTCAGGCGCTCTGGCTCCCGGTAAACATGTGACTATGGTGGCTGGTGTCTCTATTTTCACGTTCCGTGTAATAGAATCACCAATAACTAGGGCACTTTCAACAGGATTCTCAGTGGGTGCATCACTGAGTGGGGAGAACCTGTTTGACGGAAGAGCGGTGTTTTGTCCGTGACTATAGTGTGGTTGTGTGTTGTCTCATGTGTAGTGTGTGTTGTCTCATGTGCAGTGTGTGGCGAGGGCCGCTTCGGAAGCAGCTGTAAGGAGCGCTGCGTGGACGGACTCTGCCGCTCACTGGTCTTCTGTCTCAGAGATCCGTACGGATGCTCCTGTGCGTCTGGATGGAAGGGCCTCAACTGCAGCGAGGGTGAGTTAAACACACAGGAGGAAGTTTCAGTATGTAGGTTTAATTTAATATCCCTCATTTTACTGTCTAAATTATGTTAATTCATTTTGATGAACTAAAATGTGAATTGTATTTTAATTGCAGCCCTAATCTGTTAAGACTCTGTGGTCTTCTGATTTCAGCCTGTCCATCTGGTTATTACGGCGCCGACTGTAAACAGAAATGTGAGTGTGAACAGGACAAATGCAATCGCTTCAGAGGATGTGTGTGTGCAGGAAGGCATGGAGCTCGCTGTGAGAAACCAGGTGACAATCATTTTATTTCAAAGCGAGTGTTTCTGGGAGATCTCTGGGCTGAATCCATGTCCGTGTGTGATTTCTTTGAAAGACACAAGACCTGTGATTGTGAGCAGTCTGAGAGACATCGAGCTCAACTCGGGCGTCACATATACGGTCAACTGCTCTGCGTCAGGCCAGCCCGCTCCTTTACACGGGGAAATAACTCTGGTCAAACCGGACAAATCCAGTGTCTATGTGAGTTGGATCGCAGTGACATCAGTTTCTCTCCTCTACTCTCAGTGAAATCGGCTTTAACAGCTGCGTTATTCAAAGGGAAATGATTCCTCTCTGTTGTTCTCAGGCAGTGGACACACAGACAGAAAATGATCAAACAACGTCCACATTCAGGGTGGAGAAAATCACTGTATCTGCTGCTGGCCGCTGGTTGTGTCAGGTGAAAACCAAACACTTTCAGGAGGAGAAAGAATTCATGGTGAATGTCAAAGGTGAGATTCTTCAACCGTCTCATTTCCTTCCCTGCAAAGTTCCAAACAAACATAACACAGTGTTTTCAAAAGCCAAAAGGTTGTATGGCTTTGAAATGAGCAATGTCTATTGTGGGAATATTAACTGTAACTATTTAATGTGGCAAGCAGAAATAAAAAAAGAGGGAGTCAAAATTTTACAGTTTGCCTGTAAAAAAATTATAATAATCTGCCTATAATAATTAGATTATAATAATGAGTGTGTGCTTTCACACTGGTGTTAACAATGGCTTCGAACCTGAGCGTTTTGACGGACAGAAATCTGTGATTCCCTAAGGCATCTCTTCACGATAATACTCTAAAACACAGATGCCATGACATTCAGGTAAATCCGTTCCTGTTCCGGATACACTGTGTCTGGGATGCCGTGAACAGACACAAACAGTCACAAAGCGCACTAACTGCATAATGTGCAATACAATATTTTCATGGCATTCAGTTCGACTTAAACTGAACTGATTGTAATTAAAATCTTTTTTGCCGCCTCTGTGCCACATTAAAAAGTCTTTGTAAACACACCATGTCATGGTAAATGTATCAGTGTCATATGTTTGTAATTCTATGAAGAACTTTTGTGCAGTCTAAAGCAGAAGATTATTGACATAATACATGCAATATCAAGGCAAGAGAGAGGGAAATGTATTTATTTTACTTTTGCAATAGTTAATTTCCAGAAGAAGCTAAATAACATCAGAACTGGTGTCTTGTTTCAGTTCCGCCGCGGCCTCAGAATCCGCCCGTCCTGAACGGCAGCGGTCCTCATCACCTTCTGCTGCTGGTCAATGAAGATCCCTACACAGGAGACGGGCCGCTCACTGCGGTCAAGCTCGTCTACCGGCAGGCCAGCTCATCTACATGGAAAAGCGTTGAGGGTAACGGAGCTTAATGTGCTCAGAGTTTCACAATGTGTGTGTGTTTGTGGCATCTGTTTCTGCGTAAAACAGCTGGAACATTTCATATCTGAGGTTAAAGGTGACTGTGTTGCTTTCGGCAAACTCTCTAGTGTAATAAATATTTCCATTGAGCAACAGATTACAAAAAGGTGATGTAAATCTAATGAGCTGAACATATTTCTGATGGTTGTCATATACAGAACTTATTATGACTAGTCAGAAGAATGCGGGTGAAGTCATTGCTCCGGAAGGGCTGGAGGAAAAGGCCAGAGTCACTGACCGCATCTGATGTTTGTGTTTCACTTCATGCAGGGGGATTTTTCATTATTAGCTAAATGTGTTTATTGGTGCTGGCACACACAGAAGGACAGTACAACCAGCGTTTCATAAGTTTGTCATTTTCGAAGGTGAAAAGAATGCAAATAGAAGGTACTGGAAAAATAATCTTTGCCGATATGCATATGCATAGATATGCAGATATTTTGATCAAATAAATACAGTGTATACAAAGTGTGTGTGATACAACAACAAAAAGGAAGAAGAAAACAAAAACACAAAGAGGTAAATGTAGAGAGTGAGAAGAGTGTTTTTAGTTCTGCATAAGAAAACGATCTAAACGCAGCAGTCGTGAACACATTTGTGCCTTTGGCTCATTATTCTTGCTGCGTCGACTGATACTCAATATGTGGAAAGTTTCTGGATCTGTTGTTGGATGTTTGAGTAGATACCAGATATGACTTAAATAGAGACACATTTGGCTGTGTGTTGAACAGTAAGTGGCTCTCTGGTAAGGCTGGACAATCTTTCTCCCATGACGCACTACACCACACGTGTGCAGCTCAGTCGCCGCGGACCAGGAGGAACCGGCCAGCACGGACCTGAAGCCACTTTCTCCACACAGATGCTCGGTAAGAACGCTCACACTCGACCACATCGAACATTCACCACATGGTGAGATATTAAAGTGCCTGTGGTCTGTCCTCAGAGCTGCCCATGGGTGTAAAACTGACCCCCATCAGTCAGACTTCGCTGGTCCTATCATGGGACGCGGTTCCTGCTGGGGACGCCTGGGGTTACGAGGTCACGTGTCAGCAGGCTGGAGCTTCAGGAAGCCTGAGGAGATTCCAGCTCGCGTCAAACTCCTCCGGTCTCCATCTGAGCGAGCTGAAACCCAGACACAAATACCAGTGCAGGGTTAGGACGACCAGCAGCACCACAGATCTGTCCTGTCCCACCGTCAGCGCCTGGACGCTGAGCGACCGTAAGCATGATATATTGTAGTTTACACTTACAGATGATGTAAACGATCAAGCATATACACCAATCAGGCATAACATTATGAGCACTGACAGGTGAAGTGAATAACACTGATGATCTCTTCATCACCTGTTAGTGGGTGGGATATATTAGGCAGCCAGTGAACATTTTGTCCTCAAATTTGATGTGCTAGAAGCAGGAAAAATGGGCAAGCGTAAGGATTTAAGCAAGTTTGACAAGGGCCAAATTGTGATGGCTAGACGACTGGGTCAGAGCATCTCCAAAACTGCAGCTCTTGTGGGGTGTTCACGGTCTGCAGTGGTCAGGATCTATCAAAAGTGCTCCAAGGAAGGAACAGTGGAGAACCGGAGACAGGGTCATGGGCGGCCAAGGCTCATTGATGCACGTGGGGAGCGAAGGCTGGCCCGTGTGGTCCGATCAAACAGACGAGCTACTGGAGCTCAAATTGCTCCAGAAGTTAATGCTGGTTCTGATAGAAAGGTGTCAGAATACACAGTGCATCTCAGTTTGTTGCGTATGGGGCTGCATAGCCGCTGACCAGTCAGGGTGCCCATGCTGACCCCTGTCCACCGCCGAAAGCACCAACAGTGGCACGTGAGCATCAGAACTGGACCACGGAGCAATGGAAGAAGGTGGCCTGGTCTGAGGAATCACGTGTTCTTTTACATCACGTGGATGGCCGGGTGCGTGTGCGTGGCTTACCTGGGGAACACATGGCACCAGGATGCACTATGGGAAGAAGGCAAGCCGGCGGAGGCAGTGTGATGCTTTGGGCAATGTTCTGCTGGGAAGCCTTGGGTCCTGCCATCCATGTGGATGTTACTTTGACACGTACCACCTACCTAAGCATTGTTGAGACCATGTACAGCCTTTCAGGGAAACGGTATTCCCTGGTGGCTGTGGCTCTTCCAGCAGGATAATGCTCCTGCCACAAAGCACAAATGGTTCAGGAATGGTTTGAGGAGCACAACAACGATCTGTGGATGTGCTGAACAAACAAGTCCGATCCATGGAGGCCCCACCTCGCAACATACAGGACTTAAAGGATCTGCTGCTAACATCTTGGTGCCAGATACCACAGCACACCTTCAGGGGTCTAGTGGAGTCCATGCCTCGACGGGTCAGGGCTGTTTTGGCAGCAAAAGGGGGACCAACACAATATTAGGTCATAATGTTATGCCTGATCGGTGTATATAGTACTGTATGTATGCGCATAAGCACTTGTACTAGTGGCAAGTCAGTGGAAATTATTCACTGGTTATGCGGTGATCCTTCAGAGCTTCCTCCTCCTCCGGCCAACATCTCCACCTGGAATATCAGTGACAGCTCAGCCATCATCACCTGGTCAGTGGCCGAGGGTCACTCCGTCTCCAGAGCCTGCATCCGCTACCAGCAGACGGAGCAGACGGACTACAGCCAGCAGGTGGAGCTCGGCGTGCAGCCAGACCAGACCAGCATGCGCTTCCAGCTCCGGGGTCTGAGGGCCGACAGCATCTACCAGCTGGAGCTCTGGACCGTCAACAACATGGGAGAGAGTGCGGAGCGGCCACAGATCAGCCTCCAGACGCTGACCCCGCAGGAGAGCTTACGTGAGTCTGTGCTTGAACCTTCCTATGAGACGCAAATGTGTCTTCATCTCAAAAAGCGTTCAGTAGGTTTCACTACTGGAGTAAGAGTCAGGTATTGAAGTAAAGCAATGTATTTATGCTTGAATATATTCATCATATTTATGATGTCTACGGATGCTCTTAAAGGGATCGAACACTCCTGTATGACTTTCTTTTGACTGTGAAAAATAAAATATTTTGAGAAATGCCCAAACTACATGTTCCACAGAAGAAAGAAAGTCATCAAATTATGGCAGAATGATCATTTCTGGGTGTTCCTTTAAGTCACTAAAGTGAGCAGCCCTCTGAACCTCAGAATGACAGATGAGACTCGCTGAGAGAGTAACACTGCCCTCTACAGGCACGGATCGCTTACTGTTTATAAATGATGAACACAGGTCTCAAAACTATGGTCATTTCTCTTCTACATGTCACAAAACCTGTATGAAATACAGTGTTTGTTGTACCAGACAAACACTTTATCGCCATGTGATGCAGACACAAATAATAAATTCAAATCATTTTAACAATAAATAATGAAAGCAAATGCAGATATGGAAAATATGTAGAGAAGCAGATGTATATTGAGCTATATAAATGTGCAAAAATGCTCTTGAATTCACGTTATGTTATGTAATGTTACATTATTAACATTTTATTTAACACTTGACAGGTAATGTACAGCATTATGAAATGTGATTTTCAAGTCTTATTCTAGACTGTATTCCTGGCTGTTGTGTGTTTCAGAGATGCACGGCCTCCAGGCTCATGGTCACATGCTCTTCTACGCTATACTGGGCTCCGCTGGCATGACGTGCATCACCATCCTGCTGGCCTTCTGCATCGTACTGCAGCTGAAGAGAGCCACCTTCCAGAGACGCATGGTGCAGGCCTTTCACAACATAGCGGTGAGATCACAATAAAAACAATTGTTCAATCCTGCTCCATACAGCCGAGCTCAGAGCCTGTCTGGAGGTTTCTAGTGATCCTGAGACCTTCATTAGCTGCTTCAGGACTGCTGGAGCAGACCTACAGAGTCTGTACACGTCTGTCTTTCCTGTGCACACAGAGAGAGGAGTCCGTGGTCCAGTTCAGCTCCGCACCTCTGAACATGCCGAAGAAAGCTCCCAACTCCAGCCAATCCGTGGCCTATCCGACCCTGGAGTGGAACGACATAAAGTTCCAGGATGTGATCGGAGAGGGAAACTTTGGACAGGTGTTAAAAGCTCGCATTAAGAAAGACGGGCTGAGGATGGATGCGGCCATCAAGAGAATGAAAGGCGAGAGGAATTCGTCATTAGAGTCTTTATGTGTGTTAGCGATTTAGTTTTTCTCATGACGTCTTATTCTCTGTCTGGTCAATAGAATATGCGTCTAAGGACGACCACAGAGACTTTGCAGGGGAACTGGAGGTCTTGTGTAAGCTGGGTCACCATCCGAACATCATTAACCTCCTGGGAGCGTGTGAACACAGAGGTGTGCACCTCAAACGCGCTCTGATCTTCTGGATAC
>CM077194.1:721625-748498 GCA_039654625.1 Rhinogobio ventralis | reverse complement strand
AATGAATAAGTACTAGTATCTAATGAATAAGTACTAGTATCTAATAAGTACTAGTATTTAATAAATAAGTACTAGTATCTAATGAATAAGTACTAGTATCTAATGAATAAGTACTAGTATCTAATAATAAGTACTAGTATCTAATGAATAAGTACTAGTATCTAATAAGTACTAGTAACTAATGAATAAGTACTAGTATCTAATGAATAAGTACTAGTATCTACTAAATAAGTACTAGCATCTAATGAACAAGTACTAGTATCTAATGAATAAGTACTAGTATCTAATGTATAAGTACTAGTAACTAAAGAATAAGTACTAGTATCTAATAAATAAGTACTAGTATCTAATGAATAAGTACTAGTATCCAATAAATAAGTACTAGTATCTAATGAATAAGTACTAGTATCCAATAAATAAGTACTAGTATCTAATAATAAGTACTAGTATCTAATGAATAAGTACTAGTATCTAATGAATAAGTACTAGTATCTAATGTATAAGTATTAGTATCTTATCTATAAGTACTATTATCTTATAATAAGTACTAGTATCTTATAATAAGTACTAGTATCTAATAATAAGTACTAGTATCTAATGTAAAAGTACTAGTAACTAATGTATAAGTACTAGTAACTAAAGAATAAGTACTAGTATCTAATAAATAAGTACTAGTATCTAATGAATAAGTACTAGTATCCAATAAATAAGTACTAGTATCTAATGAATAAGTACTAGTATCCAATAAATAAGTACTAGTATCTAATGAATAAGTACTAGTATCCAATAAATAAGTACTAGTATCTAATAATAAGTACTAGTATCTAATGAATAAGTACTAGTATCTAATAATAAGTACTAGTATCTAATGAATAAGTACTAGTATCTAATGAATAAGTACTAGTATCCAATAAATAAGTACTAGTATCTAATGAATAAGTACTAGTATCCAATAAATAAGTACTAGTATCTAATAATAAGTACTAGTATCTAATGAATAAGTACTAGTATCTAATAATAAGTACTAGTATCTAATGAATAAGTACTAGTATCTAATGAATAAGTACTAGTATCTACTAAATAAGTACTAGCATCTAATGAACAAGTACTAGTATCTAATGAATAAGTACTAGTATCTAATGTATAAGTACTAGTAACTAAAGAATAAGTACTAGTATCTAATAAATAAGTACTAGTATCTAATGAATAAGTACTAGTATCCAATAAATAAGTACTAGTATCTAATGAATAAGTACTAGTATCCAATAAATAAGTACTAGTATCTAATAATAAGTACTAGTATCTAATGAATAAGTACTAGTATCTAATGAATAAGTACTAGTATCTAATGTATAAGTATTAGTATCTAATCTATAAGTACTATTATCTTATAATAAGTACTAGTATCTTATAATAAGTACTAGTATCTAATAAATAAGTACTAGTATCTAATAATAAGTACTAGTATCTAATGAATAAGTACTAGTATCTAATGAATAAGTACTAGTATCTACTAAATAAGTACTAGCATCTAATGAACAAGTACTAGTATCTAATGAATAAGTACTAGTATCTAATGTATAAGTACTAGTATCTAATGAATAAGTACTAGTATCTAATGAATAAGTACTAGTATCTACTAAATAAGTACTAGCATCTAATGAACAAGTACTAGTATCTAATGAATAAGTACTAGTATCTAATGTATAAGTACTAGTAACTAAAGAATAAGTACTAGTATCTAATAAATAAGTACTAGTATCTAATGAATAAGTACTAGTATCCAATAAATAAGTACTAGTATCTAATGAATAAGTACTAGTATCCAATAAATAAGTACTAGTATCTAATAATAAGTACTAGTATCTAATGAATAAGTACTAGTATCTAATGAATAAGTACTAGTATCTAATGTATAAGTATTAGTATCTAATCTATAAGTACTATTATCTTATAATAAGTACTAGTATCTTATAATAAGTACTAGTATCTAATAAATAAGTACTAGTATCTAATAATAAGTACTAGTATCTAATGAATAAGTACTAGTATCTAATGAATAAGTACTAGTATCTAATGAATAAGTACTAGTATCTAATAATAAGTACTAGTATCTAATGAATAAGTACAAGTATCTAATGAATAAGGACTAGTATCTAATAAATAAGTACTAGTATCCAATGAATAAGTACTAGTATCTAATAATAAGTACTAGTATCTAATGAATAAGGACTAGTATCTAATGAATAAGTACTAGTATCCAATGAATAAGTACTAGTATCTAATGTATAAGTACTAGTATCTAATGAATAAGTACAAGTATCTAATGAATAAGGACTAGTATCTATTGAATAAGTACTAGTATCTAATGAATAAGTACTAGTATCCAATGAATAAGTACTAGAATCTAATAATAAGTACTAGTATCTAATGAATAAGTACAAGTATCTAATGAATAAGGACTAGTATCTAATAAATAAGTACTATTATCTAATGAATAAGTACTAGTATCTAATGAATAAGTACTAGTATCCAATGAATAAGTACTAGCAACTAATGAATAAGTACTAGTATCTAATGAATAAGTACTAGTATCTAATGAATAAGTACTAGTAACTAATAAATAAGTACTAGTATCTAATGAATAAGTACTAGTATCTAATTTATTATTCATTAGATTAGTTACTTATTCATTAGATACTTTAGATTCATTAGTTTTTTCAAAAAACGAATTTAGATACTAGTACTTGTTCATTAGATACTAGTACTTATTACTACTACTTTATAAAGTAAAGTTCGGCCTATCGCCTTCCGTGGAAAAATGTTTGAAAGTGCCTCTTGCACGTCTGACGAGCGTAACTAGTAGCGTAAGCTTTTAGAACTGCAGAGGCACTTTTCCCATAAATTTAATACGGAAGGCGATCGGCCGAAACTATACTTTATAAAGTTTTAAATATGGATTTTATTCTTACACAAACGCATCGATTCGCTTCAGAAAGCCTTTATTAACCCCCCAGAGCCGTGTGGAGCAGATGCACTTTTATGGACTTCAAAAACAGACTAACAATTACTGCCATTATAAAGCTTGGATTAGCCAGGACTTTTATTAATATAACTCTGATTGTGTTCTTGAGGGGGAGTAAATCATGGGCTAATTTTCTTTTTTGGGTGAACTATCCCTTTAAGTGTTGCCAATTTTAGCAACGCGAGCAGCAGTGCAAGACATAATGGATAAGAGGATTTTAAGTTGTTACAGTTTTTACTTTTATGGAATATGTTTTAAGTTTTGTTTAGTCATTGAGCATTGTTGACGCTTCAGTGTCACAATAATTTAGGGCTTGGTAAAAAAATATAGATTTCTCGATTTTAATCGATTCTCATTTTTATGAACTGATATTGATTCTAAAATCCCAAGAATCGACAAGTCATCCTGTTTTTAGGTGATGAATGAACGGGACATTGTCCCATCCAATAAATCACAATAATCTTTGTGCTTTGTTACTATTGACATGAATCAAAGTCTCAATACCGTTTTGGCGCTGTGGCGTGAGATTGCTCAGCTCAAGAGAAGCGGCACATGAACTGCTCTTCTATTTCGCTTTCATACCAGTTACAGCGCATGAACGAGCATCTGAAAGTGTGTTAAAAGAGATCCGTATCATGTCTCTAGAATCGTTCAATCAGTGTTTCAACCGTGGAAGGACGTCAGTAAAACAGCTTGTAAACAATGTCATGTAACGTCACATTTACCTCAGAAAAACCATATCCAGGGTCCAGAGCAGCATTTTGCTAAATATATGCACCATATTACATATTCATTATAATTTGTAATGTTTTTCAATATTTAATGCATGTTTAAATAAATTTGTCAAGTTTTTATGACAGCCACCATTTAAATTTTATAAACGGATTGGAGTAGAAATATGATTATGTAATTGTAAAGTTAATATTATAACTTTATTAATATAAAAAAAACATCAATGAGTGTAATTTAAGTGTTCGTACAAATCAGTTAATTTTTACCTTAATATTATAGTAGGCTAATGTAGCCTAGTAGGCTGACTCCCATAGTTTACAACATTAGTTAAGAGATTTTTGTTCCTTGAGAAAATTTGCCATTTATTGTACCTGATATATATCCAAAAATAATCAATATTGAATCGAATCAAATCGAAATCGAATCACAAGCTTTGGAATTGAAATCGAATTGTGAAATTTGTGTCAATACCAGCCCTACTATAATTATCATTTCAGTTATTGAGGCAGAGACTTTAAAAGCAAGGAAGAGCCATTCTAAGTTTTTTTTTTTGTGACAATTTTTTTATTTAATTTAACTCGTTTTTTTAATGACAAAAACAAAATAGTTTTTCAGTTATCACAACTGTTATAACACTAGTTATTCAATAAACCGATATTACTGTTACTAAACTCTGCTCAAAAGAAATTTAAATTCCAAATTGATCCATATCGTGATATGTATCGTATTGTGACTGTATTGATCGTGACTGTAGTATCGTGATACATATCGTATCGTGACTGTAGTATCGTGATACATATCGTATCGTGACTGTAGTATCGGGATAAGTATTGTATTGTGACTGTAGTATCGGGATAAGTATCGTATTGTGACTTTAGTATCGTGAAGCGTATCGTATCGTGACTGTAGTATCGTGGTACATATCGTATTGTGACTAGTATCGGGATAAGTATCGTATTGTGACTTTAGTATCGGGATACGTATCGTATCGTGACTGTAGTATCGGGATAAGTATCGTATTGTGACTTTAGTATCGTGAAGCGTATCGTATCGTGACTGTAGTATCGTGATACATATCGTATCGTGACTGTAGTATCGGGATAAGTATCGTATTGTGACTTTAGTATCGTGATACGTATCGTATCGTGACTGTAGTATCGGGATAAGTATCGTATTGTGACTTTAGTATCGTGATACGTATCATATCGTGACTGTAGTATCGTGATACGTATTGTATCGTGACTGTAGTATCGTGATACGTATTGTATCGTGAGTGTATCGTATCGTGACTGTAGTATCGTGATACGTATTGTATCGTGACTGTAGTATCGGGATAAGTATCGTATTGTGACTTAAGTATCGTTCCGGCTGACCTAGTTAATGCAGCCTAACAATTTGAATAAAATATAAATTAAAAATGTTTTATGTGTATGCCATAGTAAAGAGATGTGTTTTTAGTCTAGATTTAAACTGACAGAGTGTGTCTGCTTCCCGAACAATGCTAGGAAGACTGTTCCAGAGTTTAGGAGCTAAATAGGAAAAGGATCGACCGCCTGCAGTTGATTTTGATATTCTAGGTATTATCAACTGGCCAGAGTTTTGAGACCGCAATAGACGTGATGGAGTATAATGCGTTAAGAGCTCGTTTAAGTACTGGGGAGCTAAACCATTTAGTGCTTTGTAAGTAATTAGCAAGATTTTAAAATGTATGCGATGTTTAACAGGGAGCCAGTGCAGTGTTGACAGAACCAGGCTAATATGGTCATACTTCCTGGTTCTAGTAAGAACTCGAGCTGCTGCGTTTTGGACCAGCTGCAGTTTATTTATTAAGCGAGCAGGGCAACCACCCAGTAGAGCATTACAATAATCTAGCCTTGAGCTCATGAACGCATGAACTAACTGTTCAGCATTTTGCATTGAAAGCATATGCCGTAATTTAGATATATTTTTAAGATGGTAGAATGCAGTTTTACAGATGCTAGAAACGTGGCTTTCAAATGAGAGATTGGTATCAAAGAGCACACCCAGGTTCCTAACTGACGACGAGGACTTGACAGAGCAGCCATCAAGTGTTAGACAGTATTCTAGGTTACTACATGTGAAGTTTTTTTGTCCAATAATTAAAAATTCATTTTTTTCTGAATTAAGTTGCAGGAAATTACTAGTCATCCAATTTTTTATATCAGCTATGCGTTCCGTTAATCTTGTGAACTGGTAAGTTTCGTCAGGGCGTGAAGAAATATAGAGCTGAGTATCGTCAGCATCACAATGAAAACTAACGCCATGCTTCCTAATGATATCTCCCAGTGGTAGCATGTACAGGGTGAAAAGCAACGGTCCTAGCACTGAGCCCTGCGGTACTCCATATTGAACTTGTGATCGGTGTGACATCTCTTCATTTACTGCTACAAACTGATAACGGCCAGATAAGTATGATTTAAACCATGCCAATGCAATTCCACTAATGCCAACATCATTTTCGAGTCTATTCAAAAGAATGTTGTGGTCGATGGTATCGAATGCAGCGCTAAGATCGAGTAACACTAACAGAGAGATACAACCACGATCGGATGATAAGAGTAAATCATTTGTAACTCTAATGAGAGCAGTCTCAGTACTATGATGCGGTCTAAATCCTGACTGGAAAACCTCACAGATACCATTTCTTTCTAAAAAGGAGCATAATTGTGAGGACACTGCCTTTTCTAGTATTTTTGACAGAAAGGTTAGATTTGAGATTGGCCTGTAATTGACTAATTCTGTAGGATCAAGTTGCGGTTTTTTAATAAGTGGTTTAATAATAGCCAACTTAAAAGTTTTCGGTACATATCCTAAAGTCAAGGATGAATTAATGATATTAAGAAGAGGATCTATGACCTCTGGAAGCATCTCTTTTAATAGTTTAGTCGGTATAGGGTCGAGCATACATGTTGTTGATTTTGATAATTTAACGAGTTTAGCCAATTCTTCTTCTCCTATAGCAGTGAATGAATGTAATTTTTCCTCAGTGACACTACAATGCTCTGTCTGATGTGATACAGTAGTAGACGGCTGCATGGTTATCATTTTTTTCCTAATATTATCAATCTTACAAGTAAAGAAGTTCATAAAGTCATTACTGCTGTGCTGTTGGCCGACATCAGAAGTTGAAGCTTTATTTTTGGTTAATTTAGCCACTGTATCGAATAAATACCTAGTGTTGTGTTTGTTTTCTTCTAAGAGAGTGGAGAAATAAGCAGATCTAGCAGTTTTACGGCCTTTCTGTATGAAATCATGCTCTCTTTCCACGAAATGCGAAAAACTTCCAGTTTTGTTTTCTTCCAGCTGCACTCCATTTTTCGGGCTGCTGTTTTAAGGGCCCGGGTGTGCTTGTTGTACCACAGCGTTGGACTATTTTCTTTAATCTTCTTTAAGCGCAGAGGAGCAACTGTGTCTAAAGTGCTGGAAAAGAGAGAGTCAATAGTTTCTGTTGCAACACCGAGTTCCTCTGGGCTATCTGGGATGCTGAGGAGATGAAACTGATGAGGAAGTTTATTTATAAAGAAATCTTTAGTCTCAGCAGTGATAGTCCTGCCATATTTGAAGCGAGGGGACGGCTTTGCAGCCTTTGCTAAATTAAATATACATGATACTAGGTAATGATCTGAGATGTCATCGCTCTGCTGCAGAATTTCAACGGTATCAACATTTATTCCATGTGACAATATTAGGTCTAAAGTATGATTACGGCGATGAGTGGGTCCTGATACGTGTTGCCTAACTCCAATAGAGTTTAGAATGTCTCTAAATGCCAATCCCAATGCGTCTTTTCCATTGTCTAGATGGATATTAAAATCACCAACAATTAGGACTTTATCTGTAGCCAGTACTAACTCTGATAGAAAATCAGCAAATTCTCTGGTAAAGTGTGTATTGTGCCCTGGTGGCCTATATACAGTAGCCAACACAAATGTTAAACAGGATTTATCAATTTCACTACATAACGTTACGTAAAGCACCAAAACTTCAAAATAATTATATTTGAAACTAGATTTCTGAGTAATACTGAAGATATTATTATAAATTACAGCAACACCTCCCCCTTTACCTTTCAGACGCGGCTCGTGTTTATAACAATAATCTTGTAGGGTGGACTCATTTAAAGTAATGTAGTCGTCAGGTTTTAGCCAGGTTTCTGTCAAACACAGCACATCTAGATTATTATCTGTAATCATATCATTAACAATAAGCGTTTTAGAGGAAAGGGATCGAATATTCAGCAGCCCGAGCTTTATCATTTGATCATATGTATTATATCTGTTGTTTATTTGTTGGACATCAATTAAATTTTTACCGTTGAATAGTTTTGGTGGTTTTTTGTAGTTACTAATTCGTGGAACAGACACAGTCTCTATGTGATAATATCTAGGTGAAAGAGTCTCTATGTGCTGGGATTTATCTGACTTCTGTGACGCGAGACAGCTAGCAGACGGTCGGATAAGCCAGTCCGTCTGCTTCCTGACCTGGGCCCTAGTTAGTCAAGGTTTAGCTTTAAGACTATGTGCCAAATTATCTCTATTTTCACGTTCCGTGTAATAAAATCGCCAATAACTAGGGCACTTTCAACAGGACTCTCAGTGGGTGCATCACTGAGTGGGGAGAACCTGTTTGATGTTCTAATCGGAACGGAAGAGTGTTTTTTTGATCCGCGACTATGCCATCTCACCGTCACCCAGTTGCCCTGCTGCTTTACAGCTGGAACCGAACAATGTACAGAGTTCACTAAGCTAGTCGCATCCAAAGCAGTGTCTAAAGCTGTTACGTTCTCACTACTCTCAAATGAAGTCTGGATGCGTGTCTCTAATTCTGAAATCTTCTCTGTCAGCCTGACTATCTCCTTACATTTATCACATGTGAAGCCCTGTTCACCAACGGAGACAGATATACTAAACATGAAACATGTAGTGCAGGTGACAATAAAAGGAGAAGACATGGCTTACCGTATTTGTTGATTAATCCAATTTACCACAGTTGTTTGATGGAGTCTACTTGCTATTCCAATTAATTCAGTCGTGTTTGTTGACTAATCCAACTCACCACAGTTGTTTGATGGACTAGTAAAGGCACGAGAGATAAAACAGGAAACCCGGATGCACGTATGGCAGGCTAACAGTATCGTGATACGTACCGTGACTGTATCGTATCGTGACTGTAGTATCGTGATACGTATTTTATCGTGACTGTATCGAATCGTGACTGTAGTATCGTAATACGTATTTTATCGTGACTGTAGTATCGGGATAAGTATCGCATTGTGACTTTAGTATCGTGATACGTATCGTATCGTGACTGTAGTATCATGATAAGTATCGTATTGTGACTTTAGTATCATGAAGCGTATTGTATCGTGACTTTAGTATCATGAAGCGTATTGTATCGTATTGTGACTTTAGTATCATGAAGAGTATTGTATCGTGACTGTAGTATCGTGATGCGTATCGTATTTTGGGGACACAAAATTTTCAAATAAATATCCAAATAAATTTAATTACTAAACTAAATTATATCAACTACATTACTTGAATATATATGATAATTGAAATGAGCTGATGACATCACCGTTTTCTCCAGAGCGGCTGTACAGCCGAATCAAATTCTGTTCATTATTTTCATGTTTAACACTGTGAAGCTGCTTTGAAACGATCTGCATTGTAAAAAGCGCTATATAAATAAAGTTGACTTGACTTGACTATTGTGACTGTCGTATCGTGACAAGTATCGTATTGTGACTTTAGTATCGTGATACGTATCGTATTATGAATTTAGTATCGTGAAGCGTATCGTATCGTGATTGTGGTATCGTGACACGTATCCTGACTGTATCGTATCGTGACTGTAGTATCGTGATACGTATCGTATCGTGACTGTAGTATCGGGATAAGTATCGTATTGTGCCTTTAGTATCGTGATACGTATCGTATCGTGACTGTAGTATCATGATAAGTATCGTATTGTGACTTTAGTATCATGAAGCGTATTGTATCGTGACTTTAGTATCATGAAGCGTATTGTATCGTATTGTGACTTTAGTATCATGAAGAGTATTGTATCGTGACTGTAGTATCGTGATGCGTATCGTATTTTGGGGACACAAAATTTTCAAATAAATATCCAAATAAATTTAATTACTAAACTAAATTATATCAACTACATTACTTGAATATATATGATAATTGAAATGAGCTGATGACATCACCGTTTTCTCCAGAGCGGCTGTACAGCCGAATCAAATTCTGTTCATTATTTTCATGTTTAACACTGTGAAGCTGCTTTGAAACGATCTGCATTGTAAAAAGCGCTATATAAATAAAGTTGACTTGACTTGACTATTGTGACTGTCGTATCGTGACAAGTATCGTATTGTGACTTTAGTATCGTGATACGTATCGTATTATGAATTTAGTATCGTGAAGCGTATCGTATCGTGATTGTGGTATCGTGACACGTATCCTGACTGTATCGTATCGTGACTGTAGTATCGTGATACGTATCGTATCGTGACTGTAGTATCGGGATAAGTATCGTATTGTGCCTTTAGTATCGTGATACGTATTGTATCGTGACTGTAGTATCGTGATACGTATCGTATCGTGATTGTGGTATCGTGATACGTATCGTGACTGTAGTATCGTGATACGTATCGTGACTGTAGTATCATGATAAGTATCGTATTGTGACTTTAGTATCGTGAAGCGTATAGTATCGTGATTGTAGTATCGTGATACGTATCGTATTGTGACTGTAGTATCGTGATATGTATCATATCGTGACTGTAGTATCATGATAAGTATCGTATTGTGACTTTAGTATCGTGATACGTATCGTATTATGAATTTAGTATCGTGAAGCGTATCGTATCGTGACTGTAGTATCGTGACACGTATCCTGACTGTATCGTATCGTGACTGTAGTATCGTGATACGTATCGTATCGTGACTGTAGTATCGGGATAAGTATCGTATTGTGCCTTTAGTATCGGGATAAGTATCGTATTGTGACTTAGTATCGTGAAGTGTATCGTTTCGTGATACGTATCGTGACTGTAGTATCGTGATACGTATCGTGACTGTAGTATCATGTTAAGTATCGTATTGTGACTTTAGTATCGTGAAGCGTATAGTATCGTGATTGTAGTATCGTGATACGTATCGTATTGTGACTGTAGTATCGTGAAGCGTATAGTATCGTGATTGTAGTATCGTGATACGTATCGTATTGTGACTGTAGTATCGTGATATGTATCATATCGTGACTGTAGTATCATGATAAGTATCGTATTGTGACTTTAGTATCGTGATACGTATCGTTTCGTGACTGTAGTATCATAAGTATTGTATTGTGACTTTAGTATCGTGAAGCGTATCGTATCGGGACTTTAGTATCGTGATATGTATCGTATCGTGACTTTAGTATCGTGATACGTATCGTATCGTGACTTTAGTATCGTGATACGTATCGTATCGTGACTTTAGTATCGTGATACGTATCGTATCATGACTTTAGTATCGTGATGCGTATCGTATTGTGACTTTAGTATCATGACTTTAGTATCGTGAAGCGTATTGTATCGTGACTTTAATATCGTGATACGTATCGTATCGTGACTTTAGTATCGTGATGCGTATCGTGACTTTAGTATCGTGATAAGTATTGTATTGTGACTTTAGTATCGTGATGCGTATCGTATCGTGACTTTAGTATCGTGATGCGTATCGTGACTTTAGTATCGTGATGCGTATCGTGTCTTGACTTTAGTATCGTGATGCGTATCGTGACTTTAGTATCGTGATGCGTATCGTGACTTTAGTATCGTGATAAGTATCGTATTGTATCTTTAGTATCGTGATACATATCGTATCGTGACTTTAGTATCGTGATGTATATCATTACTTTAGTATTGTGATGCGTATCGTGATAAGTATCGTATTGTATCTTTAGTATCGTGATGTGTATCGTGACTTTAGTATCGTGATGCGTATCGTGACTTTAGTATCGTGATGCGTATCGTATTGTATGTTTAGTATCGTGATGCGTATCGTGACTTTAGTATCGTGATGCGTATCGTGACTTTAGTATCGTGATGCGTATCGTGACTTTAGTATCGTGATGCGTATCGTGACTTTAGTATCGTGATAAGTATCGTATTGTATCTTTAGTATCGTGACTTTAGTATCGTGAGGCGTATCGTGACAAGTATCGTATTGTATCTTTAGTATCGTGATGCGTATCGTGAGTTTAGTATCGTGATAAGTATCGTATTGTATCTTTAGTATCGTGATGCGTATCGTGACTTTAGTATCGTGATGCGTATCGTGACTTTAGTATCGTGATAAGTATCGTATTGTATCTTTAGTATCGTGATGCGTATCGTGACTTTAGTATCGTGATGCGTATCGTGACTTTAGTATCCTGATGCGTATTGTACCGTGACTTTAGTATCGTGATGCATATCGTATCGTGACATTGTTGGTGATACGCAGCCTAATGAATAAGTACTAGTAGCATGAAAATAGATACTAGTTCGTTTTAAGGATTAAATGTTAAAACAGCTTGCCATACACAGGCCGAGAGACAACAGATTCACTGCATATTAATGATCCAAACAAAGCCAAAGCGCTTAACTCACGTGAACTCAAGCAGCGGCGACACCTGTTGGTCACACGGAGATCCACACTCTGTCACATTACATCGAAACACACACACACACACTCTCAGCAATAAGCATTTCCTATGGAAGGTCTTTCTTTATGAATTATGAATAATGTCTTTTTACAACAAGTAACGTACATTAATAACATCTGGCTGCATCAGATCTTCAGGATTAGAGTCAGTGTGGCCGATATTCTGTGCTTTTAGGGCCCTCGCCCTTATTCTAATTTACAAACGTACTGAAAGATCTATAAATCTAATTTCAATGAAACTATACATACTGGTTTCACAGTTTTTATTAAAAAAAGGTTAGTTTGATCTGACGGTGGAGAAACAGACAAACAGTGGATTTGCATGTTATATGGACTTTCTTCAAGGTTACAAGAAACAACATGTAAACATACACAAGTTTCTGTGTTGAGTTCACACCGTCTGTTCATTGTTTACCATACGCTAACACTTGAGGAACTTATGATTAGCCACCCTTTCATGACAAAATCAAAATAACAGATTCTGAAAGTCTCGGTTAATACCATATAACCTATTCATTGAGTTATTACAGTATGACTGTAGTAATTCATATCTGGAGACGTGTGCTGTGGTAAAGCTGTGTAAGGGTGACGAGCGCGCACACGCGTGTCATGACAGAACCGTGACATCACTCAGAAACTCTCACACACGCGTGTTGAGACGAGAATCGTGTATTATAACAGTCTAACCACCGTAAGGCAACTATGATTCAACTTTTCCCAGCAAAAAAAAAACTTTCCCCCAAATATGGCTTACATTGATTCCACAATTATTACTTTTGTGAGCAATAAATGAATCAGCAAGAATCAAAAAACAGCTCAAAGCCCTTTGATACAGACTGTACGCTAATGAACATGTGTTTAGGAAAGTCCAGTTTGGTCATCTTAGTACATTACTCAAATAAACTATTCAATAAACTTTCCAGACATTTAATAACTGAACAAACACTGATCAACAAATCTTCTATTGATGTGAACCTGATTAACGTTTGTCACGGAGTCTGTGTCTTCCTCCCCTTGAGTTATTCCTTGAGTTATTCCTCATTATTCCTCCGGTTACTCTGAGCGGATCTGAAGCATTCGGCCACTGCAAACGGTCCAGAATCCTCTCAGGCGTCACTGCGTGTTCAGCTTGTTCCTGGTCCGTCCACACACACTCAGAACACAAGTCGTGATTGACAGAAGAATTGAAGCGCCCTCACAGCGCGCCGATGGTCTCGATCCCTCTCAGCACATCGTAGATCTCTCGGGGCAGGATGACGTAGCTCCCTCCTGGCGCCCCGTCCTTCTGGACCCGGCTCGCGGCTCTGAAGCGCTCCAGCTGCCGCTCCTGGCGCCGGCACTTCTGCTGGACCGTCTTCAGCCGCTTGCGCAGTTTCTCCAGCTGCTCCTGCAGCTGCTCGATGCGTCTCTTCTGCTGCACCGTGTCCTCCACCGTGTAGTTGTGGTCACAGGACACGCAGGCGCTGGCGTGGAGCTCCGGCTCCGGGACGGCTGTGGACGGGTCCGGCTGAGACGGCCGCAGCACCGGCGTCTCTTCGGCATCAGAGAGAGGGAGGCTCAGAGGAAAGTCCATGTCCGGGCTGAAGGCGTCCTCCAGACACGCTGCCTGTGGGGTCATAGGTTATATGGGTCATAACATCTATAAAGACAGCCTTCATGATTTCAATGTGAAACTAGGCAAAGCTAGTCAGACCTTTTCTCAAATATTATAAACAGCAACATAAACAACACACACACTCTTTTTGCTACTGTAGAAAGCCTAACCCCCCTGAGTCACATTCCCAGTGAATTGCTCTCTGAAAGCAAATGCAATGAGTTTGCCTCCGTTCTGAGAAGATCAATAATATCAGACAGGCGATCAGTATATCCTCGTGTTGTGCTGAGGTCAGACAGACTCGTCCACTATTTCAGAAATAGTCACGTCTGATTTTGAGGCAATTGATGGTAATATCTTGGAAGAAACTGCACAGCATCTTAAAACATCAACCTGCGCTCTTGACACACTTCCCACTTTTTTCAAAACTGTGTGTTTAGCTGTTTAGAAGCAGATCTGCTAGAAGTGGACCATTTCTCACTTCTTTCTGGGACTTTTCCAAAACTCCCTGAAAACTGCAGTTGTTAAGCCACTCCTGAATAAAGCAATCTGGATAACTCCATATTGAGCAACTACAGACCAATCTCAAATCTCCCGTTCATAGGCAAGATCATTGAAAAAGTTGTACATGGAGTACTTGACGAATGTGTATTTAAATTGGGTCATTCATCTAGTAGAAATGTGAAATTATTTTAGAAGTTAGTGCCTTCTAGACTGAGAAAAGCCAGAAAATGTATTTTTGGCTCATATGGATGAAAGACAACAACTCCCAGAATGCACTTGCTTCGCTGCCCTACGAGGCCACTCCCACTGGTTACATCACTTGTCCACCGTGGCACCACCCCACCGTTGTTTTGATTTTTATAGTAATAAAATAATTTAGTTCAGTTAGTGAACAGACACTACAAATAAAAACTGAAGGTGTCTGCTCAATCCAGCGTGAGCCGAACGAGAGTCGCCGCACATCAGCAGAGTCAGATCTCATTCATCAGAGCGAGGAGCTGACAGACAAGATGATCGCGGAAGATCTGGTTTCAAAGTCAAATGTAAAAGTGCCTATTTAAATGAGTTTGTAATTGTACCGTTTTGTTGTTGTGTTTTTCATTAGGAATAATAGGCTAATGAACCCACCGTTCAAGCAACCCGAATTAGCGCTAATTCAAAACTAAAATGAGCACAGCCGCCCAGCATTCATTCATGGTGTGTGTGCACTGCCGCGTTTTCAGTTCATGCCTATGGAAGCTTAACTTTCATAGGAATTAATTGAGAACACTCGCTTTGCTCAGCACCGCTCCATTATGATAGTAATAATAATAATAATTAATAATTTGTTACATTTATATAGCACTTTTCTAGGCACTCAAAGCGCTTTACATGGAAGGGGGAATCTCCTCAACCACCACCGATGTGCAGCACCACCTGGATGATGCGACGGCAGCCATATTGCGCCAGAACGCCCACCACACACCAGCTGATTGGTGGAGAGGAGACCGAGTGATGAAGCCAATCGTATATATATAAGGGGATGATTAGGAGGCCATGATGGACAGGGGCCAATGGGCAGATTTGGCCACGATGCCGGGGATACACCCCTACTCTTTATCGAAGGACATCCTAGGATTTTTAATGACCACAGAGAGTCAGGACCACGGTTTAACGTCTCATCCGAAGGACGGTGCTTGTTACAGTATAGTGCCCCCATCACTATACTGGGGCGTTAGGGCCCACACAGACCACAGGTTGAGCGCCCCCTGCTGGCCTCACTAACACCTCTTCCTGCAGCAACCCAGGAGGTCTCCCATCCAGGTACTGACCAGGCTCAGCCCTGCTTATCTTCAGTGGGAAACCAGTCGTAGGCTACAGGGTGATATGGCTGCTGGCATTATTATGAGTGCCCGGCGGCCGTCTGAGTGAGATCCCACCCTTATGGGCGGGTTGAAAACATGTGGAACTAGCTCCTGTAGTCTCTAGCCTCTGGCCAAAAAAGCCTCAGATGATGCTAAATGAGGTTGCAATTTTTTTTCTTTGACAATTATCAATCTGGTTTCCGACCGCATCACCGCACAGAGACAGCGCTCATAAAGATAATAAATGATACTCGCCTCAATATTGATACAGGCAGATTATCAGTGCTGGTGCTACTCGACCTCAGTGCTGCATTCAACACCGTTTACCACAACATACTTCTTGACAGGCTGGAAAACTGGGTCGGGCTTTCTGGGATGGTCCTTAAATGGTTCAGGTCATACTCAGAAGGGAGAGGTTATTATGTGAGAATAGGTGACCATAAGTCTGAGTGGACATCCATGACATGCGGAGTCCCACGAGGGTCAGTTCTTGCACTGCTCCTATTCAACCTGTACATGCTGCCACTGAGCCAAATAATGAGAGAGAACCAAACTGCGGATCACAGTTATGCAGACGACACCCAGATCTACTGATCCCTATCGCCTAACGACCAAAGCTCCATTGACTCCCTGTGCAAATGCATTGATTAAGTTAACAACTTGATGTGCCAAAACTATCTTCAGTTAAACAAAGACAAAACTGAAATCACTACATTTGGAAACTAAGATGAAAGTGAACGCAGAGTGAAGTGTGTGAGAGTAAAGGAGGTAAAGACAGTGAAGTGTGTGAGAGTAAAGGAGGTAAAGACAGTGAAGTGTGTGAGAGTAAAGGAGGTAAAGACAGTGAAGTGTGTGAGAGTAAAGGAGGTAAAGACAGTGAAGTGTGTGAGAGTAAAGGAGGTAAAGACAGTGAAGTGTGTGAGAGTAAAGGAGGTAAAGACAGTGAAGTGTGTGAGAGTAAAGGAGGTAAAGACAATGAAGTGTGTGAGAGTAAAGGAGGTAAAGTCAGTGAAGTGTGTGAGAGTAAAGGAGGTACAGTCAGTGAAGTGTGTGAGAGTAAAGGAGGTAAAGACAGTGAAGTGTGTGAGAGTAAAGGAGGTAAAGACAGTGAAGTGTGTGAGAGTAAAGGAGGTAAAGACAGTGAAGTGTGTGAGAGTAAAGGAGGTAAAGTAAGGGAAGTGTGTGAGAGTAAAGGAGGTAAAGACAGTGAAGTGTGTGAGAGTAAAGGAGGTAAAGACAGTGAAGTGTGTGAGAGTAAAGGAGGTAAAGACAGTGAAGTGTGTGAGAGTAAAGGAGGTAAAGTAAGGGAAGTGTGTGAGAGTAAAGGAGGTAAAGACAGTGAAGTGTGTGAGAGTAAAGGAGGTAAAGACAGTGAAGTGTGTGAGAGTAAAGGAGGTAAAGTCAGTGAAGTGTGTGAGAGTAAAGGAGGTAAAGACAGTGAAGTGTGTGAGAGTAAAGGAGGTAAAGTCAGTGAAGTGTGTGAGAGTAAAGGAGGTAAAGTCAGGGAAGTGTGTGAGAGTAAAGGAGGTAAAGTCAGTGAAGTGTGTGAGAGTAAAGGAGGTAAAGTCAGTGAAGTGTGTGAGAGTAAAGGAGGTAAAGTCAGTGAAGTGTGTGAGAGTAAAGGAGGTAAAGTCAGTGAAGTGTGTGAGAGTAAAGGAGGTAAAGACAGTGAAGTGTGTGAGAGTAAAGGAGGTAAAGTAAGGGAAGTGTGTGAGAGTAAAGGAGGTAAAGACAGTGAAGTGTGTGAGAGTAAAGGAGGTAAAGTCAGGGAAGTGTGTGAGAGTAAAGGAGGTAAAGTCAGTGAAGTGTGTGAGAGTAAAGGAGGTAAAGACAGTGAAGTGTGTGAGAGTAAAGGAGGTAAAGTAAGGGAAGTGTGTGAGAGTAAAGGAGGTAAAGACAGTGAAGTGTGTGAGAGTAAAGGAGGTTAAGACAGTGAAGTGTGTGAGAGTAAAGGAGGTAAAGTCAGTGAAGTGTGTGAGAGTAAAGGAGGTAAAGACAGTGAAGTGTGTGAGAGTAAAGGAGGTAAAGACAGTGAAGTGTGTGAGAGTAAAGGAGGTAAAGACAGTGAAGTGTGTGAGAGTAAAGGAGGTAAAGACAGTGAAGTGTGTGAGAGTAAAGGAGGTAAAGTCAGGGAAGTGTGTGAGAGTAAAGGAGGTACAGTCAGTGAAGTGTGTGAGAGTAAAGGAGGTAAAGTCAGTGAAGTGTGTGAGAGTAAAGTAGGTAAAGTCAGTGAAGTGTGTGAGAGTAAAGGAGGTAAAGTAAGGGAAGTGTGTGAGAGTAAAGGAGGTAAAGTAAGGGAAGTGTGTGAGAGTAAAGGAGGTAAAGACAGTGAAGTGTGTGAGAGTAAAGGAGGTAAAGTCAGTGAAGTGTGTGAGAGTAAAGGAGGTAAAGACAGTGAAGTGTGTGAGAGTAAAGGAGGTAAAGTAAGGGAAATGTGTGAGAGTAAAGGAGGTACAGTCAGTGAAGTGTGTGAGAGTAAAGGAGGTAAAGTAAGGGAAATGTGTGAGAGTAAAGGAGGTAAAGACAGTGAAGTGTGTGAGAGTAAAGGAGGTAAAGTCAGGGAAGTGTGTGAGAGTAAAGGAGGTAAAGTCAGGGAAGTGTGTGAGAGTAAAGGAGGTAAAGACAGTGAAGTGTGTGAGAGTAAAGGAGGTAAAGTCAGTGAAGTGTGTGAGAGTAAAGGAGGTAAAGTAAGGGAAGTGTGTGAGAGTAAAGGAGGTAAAGACAGTGAAGTGTGTGAGAGTAAAGGAGGTAAAGTCAGTGAAGTGTGTGAGAGTAAAGGAGGTAAAGTCAGTGAAGTGTGTGAGAGTAAAGGAGGTAAAGTCAGTGAAGTGTGTGAGAGTAAAGGAGGTACAGTCAGTGAAGTGTGAGAGTAAAGGAGGTAAAGTCAGTGAAGTGTGTGAGAGTAAAGGAGGTAAAGTCAGTGAAGTGTGTGAGAGTAAAGGAGGTAAAGTCAGTGAAGTGTGTGAGAGTAAAGGAGGTAAAGACAGTGAAGTGTGTGAGAGTAAGGTCGCTGAAGTGTGTGAGAATAAGGTCGCTGAAGTGTGTGAGAATAAGGTCGCTGAAGTGTGTGAGAGTAAAGGAGGTAAAGACAGTGAAGTGTGTGAGAGTAAGGTGGCTGAAGTGTGTGAGAGTAAAGGAGGTAAAGACAGTGAAGTGTGTGAGAGTAAAGGATGTAAAGACAGTGAAGTGTGTGAGAGTAAAGGAGGTAAAGTCAGTGAAGTGTGTGAGAGTAAGGTGGCTGAAGTGTGTGAGAGTAAAGGAGGTAAAGACAGTGAAGTGTGTGAGAGTAAAGGAGGTAAAGACAGTGAAGTGTGTGAGAGTAAAGGAGGTAAAGTCAGGGAAGTGTGTGAGAGTAAGGTGGCTGAAGTGTGTGAGAGTAAGGTCGCTGAAGTGTGTGAGAGTAAGGTCGCTGAAGTGTGTGAGAATAAGGTCGCTGAAGTGTGTGAGAATAAGGTCGCTGAAGTGTGTGAGAGTAAGGTGGCTGAAGTGTGTGAGAGTAAGGTCGCTGAAGTGTGTGAGAGTAAAGGAGGTAAAGACAGTGAAGTGTGTGAGAGTAAAGGAGGTAAAGACAGTGAAGTGTGTGAGAGTAAAGGATGTAAAGACAGTGAAGTGTGTGAGAGTAAAGGAGGTAAAGTCAGTGAAGTGTGTGAGAGTAAAGGAGGTAAAGTCAGTGAAGTGTGTGAGAGTAAAGGAGGTAAAGACAGTGATGTGTGTGAGAGTAAAGGAGGTAAAGACAGTGAAGTGTGTGAGAGTAAGGTCGCTGAAGTGTGTGAGAGTAAAGGAGGTAAAGACAGTGAAGTGTGTGAGAGTAAAGGAGGTAAAGACAGTAAAGTGTGTGAGAGTAAGGTCGCTGAAGTGTGTGAGAGTAAGGTGGCTGAAGTGTGTGAGAGTAAGGTGGCTAAAGTGTGTGAGAATAAGGTGGCTGAAGTGTGTGAGAGTAAGGTGGCTGAAGTGTGTGAGAGTAAGGTCGCTGAAGTGTGTGAGAGTAAAGGAGGTAAAGACAGTGAAGTGTGTGAGAGTAAAGGAGGTAAAGACAGTGAAGTGTGTGAGAGTAAAGGATGTAAAGACAGTGAAGTGTGTGAGAGTAAAGGAGGTAAAGTCAGTGAAGTGTGTGAGAGTAAAGGAGGTAAAGTCAGTGAAGTGTGTGAGAGTAAGGTGGCTGAAGTGTGTGAGAGTAAAGGAGGTAAAGACAGTGAAGTGTGTGAGAGTAAAGGAGGTAAAGACAGTGAAGTGTGTGAGAGTAAAGGAGGTAAAGTCAGGGAAGTGTGTGAGAGTAAGGTGGCTGAAGTGTGTGAGAGTAAGGTCGCTGAAGTGTGTGAGAGTAAGGTGGCTGAAGTGTGTGAGAGTAAGGTGGCTAAAGTGTGTGAGAGTAAGGTCGCTGAAGTGTGTGAGAGTAAGGTCGCTGAAGTGTGTGAGAGTAAGGTGGCTGAAGTGTGTGAGAGTAAAGGAGGTAAAGACAGTGAAGTGTGTGCGAGTAAGGTGGCTGAAGTGTGTGAGAGTAAAGGAGGAAAAGACAGTGAAGTGTGTGAGAGTAAGGTGGCTGAAGTGTGTGAGAGTAAGGTGGCTGAAGTGTGTGAGAGTAAGGTGGCTGAAGTGTGTGAGTGTAAGGTGGCTGAAGTGTGTGAGTGTAAGGTGGCTGAAGTGTGTGAGTGTAAGGTGGCTGAAGTGTGTGAGAGTAAGGTGGCTGAAGTGTGTGAGAGTAAGGTGGCTGAAGTGTGTGAGAGTAAGGTGGCTGAAGTGTGTGAGTGTAAGGTGGCTGAAGTGTGTGAGAGTAAGGTGGCTGAAGTGTGTGAGAGTAAGGTGGCTGAAGTGTGTGAGTGTAAGGTGGCTGAAGTGTGTGAGTGTAAGGTGGCTGAAGTGTGTGAGAGTAAGGTGGCTGAAGTGTGTGAGTGTAAGGTGGCTGAAGTGTGTGAGTGTAAGGTGGCTGAAGTGTGTGAGTGTAAGGTGGCTGAAGTGTGTGAGTGTAAGGTGGCTGAAGTGTGTGAGAGTAAGGTGGCTGAAGTGTGTGAGAGTAAGGTGGCTGAAGTGTGTGAGAGTAAGGTGGCTGAAGTGTGTGAGTGTAAGGTGGCTGAAGTGTGTGAGAGTAAGGTGGCTGAAGTGTGTGAGAGTAAGGTGGCTGAAGTGTGTGAGAGTAAGGTGGCTGAAGTGTGTGAGAGTAAGGTGGCTGAAGTGTGTGAGTGTAAGGTGGCTGAAGTGTGTGAGAGTAAGGTGGCTGAAGTGTGTGAGAGTAAGGTGGCTGAAGTGTGTGAGTGTAAGGTGGCTGAAGTGTGTGAGTGTAAGGTGGCTGAAGTGTGTGAGAGTAAGGTGGCTGAAGTGTGTGAGAGTAAGGTGGCTGAAGTGTGTGAGTAAGGTGGCTGAAGTGTGTGAGAGTAAGGTGGCTGAAGTGTGTGAGAGTAAGGTGGCTGAAGTGTGTGAGAGTAAGGTGGCTGAAGTGTGTGAGTAAGGTGGCTGAAGTGTGTGAGAGTAAGGTGGCTGAAGTGTGTGAGAGTAAGGTGGCTGAAGTGTGTGAGAGTAAGGTGGCTGAAGTGTGTGAGAGTAAGGTGGCTGAAGTGTGTGAGAGTAAGGTGGCTGAAGTGTGTGAGTGTAAGGTGGCTGAAGTGTGTGAGAGTAAGGTGGCTGAAGTGTGTGAGAGTAAGGTGGCTGAAGTGTGTGAGAGTAAGGTGGCTGAAGTGTGTGAGAGTAAGGTGGCTGAAGTGTGTGAGAGTAAGGTGGCTGAAGTGTGTGTGAGTAAGGTGGCTGAAGTGTGTGTGAGTAAGGTGGCTGAAGTGTGTGAGAGTAAGGTGGCTGAAGTGTGTGTGAGTAAGGTGGCTGAAGTGTGTGAGAGTAAGGTGGCTGAAGTGTGTGAGAGTAAGGTGGCTGAAGTGTGTGTGAGTAAGGTGGCTGAAGTGTGTGAGAGTAAGGTGGCTGAAGTGTGTGAGAGTAAGGTGGCTGAAGTGTGTGAGAGTAAGGTGGCTGAAGTGTGTGAGTGTAAGGTGGCTGAAGTGTGTGAGAGTAAGGTGGCTGAAGTGTGTGTGAGTAAGGTGGCTGAAGTGTGTGAGTGTAAGGTGGCTGAAGTGTGTGAGTGTAAGGTGGCTGAAGTGTGTGAGAGTAAGGTGGCTGAAGTGTGTGAGAGTAAGGTGGCTGAAGTGTGTGAGAGTAAGGTGGCTGAAGTGTGTGAGTCTAAGGTGGCTGAAGTGTGTGAGAGTAAGGTGGCTGAAGTGTGTGAGAGTAAGGTGGCTGAAGTGTGTGTGAGTAAGGTGGCTGAAGTGTGTGAGTGTAAGGTGGCTGAAGTGTGTGAGAGTAAGGTGGCTGAAGTGTGTGAGAGTAAGGTGGCTGAAGTGTGTGAGAGTAAGGTGGCTGAAGTGTGTGAGTGTAAGGTGGCTGAAGTGTGTGAGTGTAAGGTGGCTGAAGTGTGTGAGAGTAAGGTGGCTGAAGTGTGTGAGAGTAAGGTGGCTGAAGTGTGTGTGAGTAAGGTGGCTGAAGTGTGTGAGTGTAAGGTGGCTGAAGTGTGTGAGAGTAAGGTGGCTGAAGTGTGTGAGAGTAAGGTGGCTGAAGTGTGTGAGTAAGGTGGCTGAAGTGTGTGAGTGTAAGGTGGCTGAAGTGTGTGTGAGTAAGGTGGCTGAAGTGTGTGAGAGTAAGGTGGCTGAAGTGTGTGAGAGTAAGGTGGCTGAAGTGTGTGAGTGTAAGGTGGCTGAAGTGTGTGTGAGTAAGGTGGCTGAAGTGTGTGAGAGTAAGGTGGCTGAAGTGTGTGAGAGTAAGGTGGCTGAAGTGTGTGAGAGTAAGGTGGCTGAAGTGTGTGAGTAAGGTGGCTGAAGTGTGTGAGTGTAAGGTGGCTGAAGTGTGTGTGAGTAAGGTGGCTGAAGTGTGTGAGAGTAAGGTGGCTGAAGTGTGTGAGAGTAAGGTGGCTGAAGTGTGTGAGAGTAAGGTGGCTGAAGTGTGTGTGAGTAAGGTGGCTGAAGTGTGTGAGAGTAAGGTGGCTGAAGTGTGTGAGTGTAAGGTGGCTGAAGTGTGTGAGAGTAAGGTGGCTGAAGTGTGTGAGAGTAAGGTGGCTGAAGTGTGTGAGAGTAAGGTGGCTGAAGTGTGTGAGAGTAAGGTGGCTGAAGTGTGTGAGAGTAAGGTGGCTGAAGTGTGTGTGAGTAAGGTGGCTGAAGTGTGTGAGAGTAAGGTGGCTGAAGTGTGTGAGAGTAAGGTGGCTGAAGTGTGTGAGTAAGGTGGCTGAAGTGTGTGAGTAAGGTGGCTGAAGTGTGTGAGAGTAAGGTGGCTGAAGTGTGTGAGAGTAAGGTGGCTGAAGTGTGTGAGAGTAAGGTGGCTGAAGTGTGTGAGTAAGGTGGCTGAAGTGTGTGAGTAAGGTGGCTGAAGTGTGTGAGAGTAAGGTGGCTGAAGTGTGAGAGTAAGGTGGCTGAAGTGTGTGAGAGTAAGGTGGCTGAAGTGTGTGAGTAAGGTGGCTGAAGTGTGTGAGAGTAAGGTGGCTGAAGTGTGTGAGAGTAAGGTGGCTGAAGTGTGTGAGAGTAAGGTGGCTGAAGTGTGTGAGAGTAAGGTGGCTGAAGTGTGTGAGAGTAAGGTGGCTGAAGTGTGTGAGTAAGGTGGCTGAAGTGTGTGAGAGTAAGGTGGCTGAAGTGTGTGAGTAAGGTGGCTGAAGTGTGTGAGAGTAAGGTGGCTGAAGTGTGAGAGTAAGGTGGCTGAAGTGTGTGAGTAAGGTGGCTGAAGTGTGTGAGAGTAAGGTGGCTGAAGTGTGTGAGAGTAAGGTGGCTGAAGTGTGTGAGTAAGGTGGCTGAAGTGTGTGAGTAAGGTGGCTGAAGTGTGTGAGAGTAAGGTGGCTGAAGTGTGTGAGAGTAAGGTGGCTGAAGTGTGTGAGTGTAAGGTGGCTGAAGTGTGTGAGAGTAAGGTGGCTGAAGTGTGTGAGAGTAAGGTGGCTGAAGTGTGTGAGTAAGGTGGCTGAAGTGTGTGAGAGTAAGGTGGCTGAAGTGTGTGAGAGTAAGGTGGCTGAAGTGTGTGAGAGTAAGGTGGCTGAAGTGTGTGAGAGTAAGGTGGCTGAAGTGTGTGAGAGTAAGGTGGCTGAAGTGTGTGAGTAAGGTGGCTGAAGTGTGTGAGTAAGGTGGCTGAAGTGTGTGAGAGTAAGGTGGCTGAAGTGTGAGAGTAAGGTGGCTGAAGTGTGTGAGTAAGGTGGCTGAAGTGTGTGAGTAAGGTGGCTGAAGTGTGTGAGTGTAAGGTGGCTGAAGTGTGTGAGAGTAAGGTGGCTGAAGTGTGTGAGTAAGGTGGCTGAAGTGTGTGAGTAAGGTGGCTGAAGTGTGTGAGTGTAAGGTGGCTGAAGTGTGTGAGTGTAAGGTGGCTGAAGTGTGTGAGTGTAAGGTGGCTGAAGTGTGTGAGTAAGGTGGCTGAAGTGTGTGAGAGTAAGGTGGCTGAAGTGTGTGAGAGTAAGGTGGCTGAAGTGTGTGAGAGTAAGGTGGCTGAAGTGTGTGAGTAAGGTGGCTGAAGTGTGTGAGAGTAAGGTGGCTGAAGTGTGTGAGAGTAAGGTGGCTGAAGTGTGTGAGAGTAAGGTGGCTGAAGTGTGTGAGAGTAAGGTGGCTGAAGTGTGTGAGTGTAAGGTGGCTGAAGTGTGTGAGTGTAAGGTGGCTGAAGTGTGTGAGAGTAAGGTGGCTGAAGTGTGTGAGAGTAAGGTGGCTGAAGTGTGTGAATGTAAGGTGGCTGAAGTGTGTGAGAGTAAGGTGGCTGAAGTGTGTGAGAGTAAGGTGGCTGAAGTGTGTGAGAGTAAGGTGGCTGAAGTGTGTGAGAGTAAGGTGGCTGAAGTGTGTGAGAGTAAGGTGGCTGAAGTGTGTGAATGTAAGGTGGCTGAAGTGTGTGAGAGTAAGGTGGCTGAAGTGTGTGAGAGTAAGGTGGCTGAAGTGTGTGAGAGTAAGGTGGCTGAAGTGTGTGAGAGTAAGGTGGCTGAAGTGTGTGAATGTAAGGTGGCTGAAGTGTGTGAGAGTAAGGTGGCTGAAGTGTGTGAGAGTAAGGTGGCTGAAGTGTGTGAGAGTAAGGTGGCTGAAGTGTGTGAGAGTAAGGTGGCTGAAGTGTGTGAGAGTAAGGTGGCTGAAGTGTGTGAGAGTAAGGTGGCTGAAGTGTGTGAGAGTAAGGTGGCTGAAGTGTGTGAGTGTAAGGTGGCTGAAGTGTGTGAGTGTAAGGTGGCTGAAGTGTGTGAGAGTAAGGTGGCTGAAGTGTGTGAGAGTAAGGTGGCTGAAGTGTGTGAATGTAAGGTGGCTGAAGTGTGTGAGAGTAAGGTGGCTGAAGTGTGTGAGAGTAAGGTGGCTGAAGTGTGTGAGAGTAAGGTGGCTGAAGTGTGTGAGAGTAAGGTGGCTGAAGTGTGTGAGAGTAAGGTGGCTGAAGTGTGTGAGTAAGGTGGCTGAAGTGTGTGAGAGTAAGGTGGCTGAAGTGTGAGAGTAAGGTGGCTGAAGTGTGTGAGAGTAAGGTGGCTGAAGTGTGAGAGTAAGGTGGCTGAAGTGTGTGAGAGTAAGGTGGCTGAAGTGTGTGAGAGTAAGGTGGCTGAAGTGTGTGAGAGTAAGGTGGCTGAAGTGTGTGAGTAAGGTGGCTGAAGTGTGTGAGTAAGGTGGCTGAAGTGTGTGTGAGTAAGGTGGCTGAAGTGTGAGAGTAAGGTGGCTGAAGTGTGTGAGAGTAAGGTGGCTGAAGTGTGTGAGAGTAAGGTGGCTGAAGTGTGTGAGAGTAAGGTGGCTGAAGTGTGTGAGAGTAAGGTGGCTGAAGTGTGTGAGAGTAAGGTGGCTGAAGTGTGAGAGTAAGGTGGCTGAAGTGTGTGAGAGTAAGGTGGCTGAAGTGTGTGAGAGTAAGGTGGCTGAAGTGTGTGAGAGTAAGGTGGCTGAAGTGTGTGAGAGTAAGGTGGCTGAAGTGTGAGAGTAAGGTGGCTGAAGTGTGTGAGTAAGGTGGCTGAAGTGTGTGAGTAAGGTGGCTGAAGTGTGTGTGAGTAAGGTGGCTGAAGTGTGTGAGAGTAAGGTGGCTGAAGTGTGAGAGTAAGGTGGCTGAAGTGTGTGAGAGTAAGGTGGCTGAAGTGTGTGAGAGTAAGGTGGCTGAAGTGTGTGAGAGTAAGGTGGCTGAAGTGTGTGAGAGTAAGGTGGCTGAAGTGTGTGAGTAAGGTGGCTGAAGTGTGTGAGTAAGGTGGCTGAAGTGTGTGAGTAAGGTGGCTGAAGTGTGAGAGAGTAAGGTGGCTGAAGTGTGTGTGAGTAAGGTGGCTGAAGTGTGAGAGTAAGGTGGCTGAAGTGTGTGAGAGTAAGGTGGCTGAAGTGTGTGAGAGTAAGGTGGCTGAAGTGTGTGAGTAAGGTGGCTGAAGTGTGTGAGTAAGGTGGCTGAAGTACCTGCTGTATTTTGCCGCGGCTGAAGAGCGAGGGCACGGCGTTGTCCTTCAGCACGCGGTTGTTGCACTGGCGTTTGAAGCAGTCTCTGGTGAAGTGCTGAGAGCAGATGTTACTGTATTTGGTGGGTTTGAAGTTTCGTCTCTTCATGGCGGCCACCCATCTCCCACAGACGTCCGGCCGGGCCAGAGGAAACCTGTCACACACATTAACACCAGTGGATGATGTGTGTGTTTAATTAAACACAAGGAAATCATTCTGTCATTCTAACCTGTACGCGTTTCTTTTCTGTGAAACTAAAACTTTCACTGTACGGACAAAAACACTGAGACATTTCTCAAAACATCTTTTATTTTCACAGAAAGAGAGACATACAGGTTTGAACATGATGACAGAATGATCATTACAACTAATCTTTACTACAAAACAAACAGATCAGAATGAGAACTGAACTAAAGTCGCACATCAACAAACAAACACAAGGTGAAGAACTGTGTAAATAAAACCACATCGAAACACATTCAGCAACACTGGAGTCCCGCTCACTTATGAAAGGAGATGTTTTTATCCTTCTGGTATCGGTTTTTGCATCCGTACGCCGAGCAGGACTGAACCATGATCTGAGATATGAAGATCAGG
>CM077194.1:685000-702500 GCA_039654625.1 Rhinogobio ventralis | reverse complement strand
TAGCATATATCTGTGTGTTGTGTCTGTGTTGTGTAGCATATATCTGTGTGTTGTGTCTGTGTTGTGTAGCATATATCTGTGTGTTGTGTCTGTGTTGTGTAGCATATATCTGTGTGTTGTGTCTGTGTTGTGTCTGTGTTGTGTAGCATATATCTGTGTGTTGTGTCTGTGTTGTGTAGCATATATCTGTGTGTTGTGTCTGTGTTATGTAGCATATATCTGTGTGTTGTGTCTGTGTTGTGTAGCATATATCTGTGTGTTGTGTCTGTGTTGTGTAGCATATATCTGTGTGTTGTGTCTGTGTTATGTAGCATATATCTGTGTGTTGTGTCTGTGTTGTGTAGCATATATCTGTGTGTTGTGTCTGTGTTGTGTAGCATATATCTGTGTGTTGTGTCTGTGTTGTGCAGCATATATCTGTGTGTTGTGTCTGTGCTGTGTAGCATATATCTGTGTGTTGTGTCTGTGTTGTGTAGCATATATCTGTGTGTTGTGTCTGTGCTGTGTAGCATATATCTGTGTGTTGTGTCTGTGCTGTGTAGCATATATCTGTGTGTTGTGTCTGTGTTATGTAGCATATATCTGTGTGTTGTGTCTGTGTTGTGTAGCATATATCTGTGTGTTGTGTCTGTGTTGTGTAGCATATATCTGTGTGTTGTGTCTGTGTTGTGCAGCATATATCTGTGTGTTGTGTCTGTGCTGTGTAGCATATATCTGTGTGTTGTGTCTGTGTTGTGTAGCATATATCTGTGTGTTGTGTCTGTGTTGTGCAGCATATATCTGTGTGTTGTGTCTGTGCTGTGTAGCATATATCTGTGTGTTGTGTCTGTGCTGTGCAGCATATATCTGTGTGTTGTGTCTGTGTTGTGTAGCATATACTTGTGTGTTGTGTCTGTGTTGTGTAGCATATATCTGTGTGTTGTGTCTGTGTTGTGTAGCATATATCTGTGTGTTGTGTCTGTGTTGTGTAGCATATATCTGTGTGTTGTGTCTGTGTTGTGTAGCATATATCTGTGTGTTGTGTCTGTGTTGTGCAGCATATATCTGTGTGTTGTGTCTGTGCTGTGTAGCATATATCTGTGTGTTGTGTCTGTGTTGTGCAGCATATATCTGTGTGTTGTGTCTGTGTTGTGCAGCATATATCTGTGTGTTGTGTCTGTGTTGTGCAGCATATATCTGTGTGTTGTGTCTGTGTTGTGTAGCATATATCTGTGTGTTGTGTCTGTGTTGTGTAGCATATATCTGTGTGTTGTGTCTGTGCTGTGTAGCATATATCTGTGTGTTGTGTCTGTGTTGTGTAGCATATATCTGTGTGTTGTGTCTGTGTTGTGTAGCATATATCTGTGTGTTGTGTCTGTGTTGTGTAGCATATATCTGTGTGTTGTGTCTGTGCTGTGTAGCATATACCTGTGTGTTGTGTCTGTGTTGTGTAGCATATACTTGTGTGTTGTGTCTGTGTTGTGTAGCATATATCTGTGTGTTGTGTCTGTGTTGTGTAGCATATATCTGTGTGTTGTGTCTGTGTTGTGCAGCATATATCTGTGTGTTGTGTCTGTGTTGTGTAGCATATATCTGTGTGTTGTGTCTGTGTTGTGTAGCATATATCTGTGTGTTGTGTCTGTGCTGTGTAGCATATACCTGTGTGTTGTGTCTGTGTTGTGTAGCATATACTTGTGTGTTGTGTCTGTGTTGTGTAGCATATATCTGTGTGTTGTGTCTGTGCTGTGTAGCATATATCTGTGTGTTGTGTCTGTGTTGTGTAGCATATATCTGTGTGTTGTGTCTGTGCTGTGTAGCATATATCTGTGTGTTGTGTCTGTGTTGTGCAGCATATATCTGTGTGTTGTGTCTGTGTTGTGTAGCATATATCTGTGTGTTGTGTCTGTGTTGTGTAGCATATATCTGTGTGTTGTGTCTGTGTTGTGTAGCATATATCTGTGTGTTGTGTCTGTGCTGTGTAGCATATACTTGTGTGTTGTGTCTGTGCTGTGTAGCATATATCTGTGTGTTGTGTCTGTGTTGTGTAGCATATATCTGTGTGTTGTGTCTGTGTTGTGTAGCATATATCTGTGTGTTGTGTCTGTGCTGTGTAGCATATACCTGTGTGTTGTGTCTGTGTTGTGTAGCATATATCTGTGTGTTGTGTCTGTGTTGTGTAGCATATATCTGTGTGTTGTGTCTGTGCTGTGTAGCATATATCTGTGTGTTGTGTCTGTGTTGTGTAGCATATATCTGTGTGTTGTGTCTGTGTTGTGTAGCATATATCTGTGTGTTGTGTCTGTGTTGTGTAGCATATATCTGTGTGTTGTGTCTGTGTTGTGTAGCATATATCTGTGTGTTGTGTCTGTGTTGTGTAGCATATATCTGTGTGTTGTGTCTGTGTTGTGTAGCATATATCTGTGTGTTGTGTCTGTGTTGTGTAGCAGTGGCACTGCATCATTTATCAAACTGTAACGTTCTCCTCCTCACGACATGTTTTCATTCGTTTCATTTGATTCATTTCAGCAATAATGTGTGCAGCCACTCTTCTGGGCTGGAGAAAAATATGAAAAACGTGATTTTAGAAATGCTATTTTGCTTTTATATTTCATTTCTATGTGTGTTGCAAAAATAAGTCACCATAAAATGAGATATTGTTTGGCTGGATTAGAGAAAAAGGGAGGAACTGGTGAACCAAATCATGTGAGGAAAACCTTTGGAACACAAATTTAGCATTTCAAAGGCACATACAAACTAATAAATTGTCTGTGAAGCCGTAATGAAATAATCTTTCGGCCCATTTGCGTCTGACGTGAAAGAGCTCTGAAACTTGTGCGGAGTGTGTGTCCATGTTAAATATCTCACCCGTCCTCCTACGGCTTTTCTCCGTCACCAGTGTGTTGATGTTGTTGTCCAGCTCAGAAAGGCTGGAATGAAAGCAGACGGGCATAAAAACCATATTCAACTGCTCAAATGAGCCTCTCAGAGACACTAAACGCACCGGTCAAGCGGTCAGGGGTTCGTTAACTACCTGTCCACTTTCATCATTAGAGCGTGAGGTTATCAGATCATCCTGACCATCAGAAGAATCATTACAACACATCTCTGTTCTGAGCTAAAGCAACATAAATAATAATAGAAAAGGAAAACAGAGCAGCTCTCCTGAAAGCAGCCTGTATTTATTTACCAGTTTGGCTGCCGCGGATCTGAGTGGAATAAATGAGTGTGTTCATGAGGTAGCGTCTGACGCGGCAGAATAAACATGTGTTTGTGTCGAGCGTTGAGCTTAAAGTGTGTGTGTGTGTGTGTGTGGAGGGACTGCGGCTGGCTGGTCGTCTGACCCTGTAGTTTCTGCTGCTTTACTGAAGAATGTCCATGTTATCCGGCTCTGTTCTGCTGTCTTCTGAGGGAGCTCCAGGAACATCAAACCTCATACGGCACAGATAACAGGCTTTCTGTGATATCTTTCAGTACTGATAAATATATGTGTCCTCTCAGTTCTCTGCTGTCCGATTAAATTAAAAGGCCATTTTTTTTAATATCTTTCTTTTTTGAGCTTGTGGCAGTTCTGGGATTGATTCTGAAAATCATGCTCTCCCCTGTGATGACTCCAATCTTACGAATATCTATTGATCTAATATGACCTCTGACCTGTAATGTTGCCAGAATCGTAATCATACACTGTTTGTTCGTCGGCCAGAGGAGAACTGGCACCCCGACTGAGCCTGGTTTCTCCCAAGGTTTTTTTCTCCATTCTGGCCCTGAAGGAGTTTTGGTTCTTGCCACCGTCGCCTTTGTCTTTTGGCTTGCTCAGTTGGGGACACTAAATATTCAGCTATATCACTGATCCGCCCGCATTGACACTATATGAGAACTGAAATGAGCTGATGACATCACCGTTTCCTCCAGAGCGGCTGTACAGCCCAATCAGATTCTGTTCATTATTTTCCTGTTGAACACTGTGAAGCTGCTTTGAGACAATCGGCATTATAAAGCGCTATATAAATAAAGGGGACTTGACTTGACTAAATAAAACTGCCCAGCAGGTTGGGCAAACATTTAACCCAACCGCTGGGCTAAAACAACCCATTCACTGGGTCCCAATTGCTGGATTTGTCCATTTTCATCCTAACTTGGGTTGTTTTTAACCCAGCATTTTATGACTGTGTGAGTGTAATGACATCGCTGGGTCAAAAACAACCCAATTGGCCCTAGCGCTAGGTAAATATTGGACAGAGCACATGTTGGGTTAAACTAACCCATCAGGTTGGGTTACACATTTTAACCTAATGTCAGCTCATTTGGACAAAAAGCTGGGTTAATTTTACCTCATAAATGGTTATTATTTCCTTTTTTCTTGTATCAAATGTTATCTATATATTTATTCAATTTATATATAATATATTGATAAAAACAGTCTATTTAGGAAATGAATGGGCATTAAACAAACAGTCTAGATAAAATAAATGTATTTGATGGCAAGTTTACAGCATAAAGCATGTAGAAACGAATCTCTCACTCGGTCTGCAACGCAAGCAAACTAGCAGATGTGAAATAATGTTAGCGGAGCAAACAATGGTAGCTAAATGTAATTTAAAAAGATGAAACTACTGATGTTTTTTGTCTGTACAGTAATTATTTGACATACAAGTGATACAAACCGTAAAGTTATGCAGGAAGTTTTCTCTCAGGACAGGAGACAAAGTGACCGTTGATGAACCTTTGGCAAACCAGCAGTGGGTTACACAACAATGTGAAAATAACCCAACAAAATGACCCAACAGGCAGAACCCAGCAGTCTGGGTAAAGAAATAACCCAGTCAAATTTGAGAGTGTGTACTTCAGTAGAGCTGCTTTACAGCATCATCGATTCTGTTTATGACTGTGAAGCTGCTTTGGAACGATCTGTATTGATATAAAGTGCTGTAGAAATAAAGCTGACGTCCAAAAGCACATGCTTCTGTCTTCCATGATGGTGTGAAGCGCTCGGGAACAGAGCTGTTGACTCGAGCGGCAGTCATTTCTCGGAGGAATCCTGTTTTGACTGGATCTGAAGAGCAGAAGGGAGATTTTGGTTGTAGGTAATAATTTCTCGAGACGCATTATTAAGTGTCACAGGATGATTCACACGACTGAGGTGTAATCAGGGTTATTTCATACTTTGAGCTCTCTCATGCCAAATTTATTGCATTTATCTATCACACACCAGCAGTCATTGCTCTAAGAAAAGATCCACCGTGCCGTTTAACCAGAGCTCTTGATATCAGTGTCTGTATGAACGTCTTTTGATCACTTGCGTTCAGAAATAGATGAACGGAGTCACAGATGTCACTCCATTCTAACAGTTTTAATAGCAAAATTAACAATTAACCTGCTGATGCAAAGCAGACCTCGCTTATTTAATGTCTAGTATAATCTATCAATCAATGGACATTTTGTCTCGTTTTCCAGCACAAATACCTAAACATTCTTAAATCAAGACACATTTACTGGAGAAGAGAGATGACTGGAGATATTAAGACTGAATATGTGATGATAAGTGTGATTTAATGATGAGTTTGTGCTTAAAACCAGAACAAATATCTGCCAATGGAGTCAGAAAGACGAGAAATCCACACATTGGACCTTTTGGTCAGGAAATGTGTTTCTTTGAATTTATGTTCATAAAATATGAGAGACGTTGTGATATTGTTAAATTTACACGGGATGGTTCATCAATATCTTTTCATCAAAGGCTTCATAAAAAAATCTATTACATTATTCGTCAGAGCGATAAAGGCTGGCACAAGAAATCTGATTTTTACTCACATCTGACACAGATCGGAATTTGTCGCTCACAAAAATCAGCTCAAGAAAAAAAATGTTGTGCATCCGATCTGAGCCACTTCAGATGTGGTTTTAAACAGAGGCGGACAGTAGTGAAGCATTTTTACTCTGCATTGCATTAATATGTACTTTATCAGTGTTTTTCTTTGGAAAAGTTTTACTTCACAACATTACAAAGTATAATATTGTACTTTTTATATATTGATCTGGAGTAAATGTGTGATCTGGATTAATGTGTGATCTGGATTAAATGTGTAATCTGGAGTAAATGTGTGATCTGGATTAATGTGTGATTTTGAGTAAATGTGTGATCCAGATTAATGTGTGATTTGGAGTAAATGTGTGATTTGGAGTAAATGTGTGATCTGGATTAATGTGTGATTTGGAGTAAATGTGATCTGGATTAAATGTGTAATCTGGAGTAAATATGTAATCTGGATTAATGTGTGATATGGATTAAATGTGTGATCTGGAGTAAATGTGTGATTTGAAATAAATGTGTGATCTGGAGTAAATGTGTGATCTGGATTAATGTGTGATTTGAAATAAATGTGTGATCTGGATTAATGTGTGATCTGGAGTAAATGTGATCTGGAGTAAATGTGTGATCTGGAGTAAATGTGTGATCTGGATTAATGTGTGATCTGGATTAATGTGTGATTTGGAGTAAATGTGTGATCTGTATTCATGTGTGATTTGAAGTAAATGTGTGATCTGGATTAATTTGTGATCTGGAGTAAATGTGTGATCTGGAGTAAATGTGATCTGGATTAATGTGTGATCTGGACTAATGTGTGATTTGGAGTAAATGTGTGATCTGGATTAATGTGTGATTTGAAATAAATGTGTGATCTGGATTAATGTGTGATCTGGAGTAAATGTGATCTGGAGTAAATGTGTGATCTGGATTAATGTGTGATTTGAAGTAAATGTGTGATCTGGATTAATTTGTGATCTGGATTAATTTGTGATCTGGAGTAAATGTGATTTGGAGTAAATGTGTGATCTGTATTAATGTGTGATTTGAAGTAAATGTGTGATCTGGATTAATTTGTGATCTGGAGTAAATGTGTGATCTGGATTAATTTGTGATCTGGAGTAAATGTGATCTGGAGTAAATGTGTGTTCTGAGGTAAATGTGATCTGGATTCATGTGTGATCTGGAGTAAATGTGTGTTCTGAAGTAAATGTGATCTGGAGTAAATGTGTGATCTGGATTATTGTGTTCTGGAGTAAATGTGTGATCTGGACTAAATGTGTGATCTGGAGTAATGTGTAATCTGGAGTAAATGTGTGATCTGGATTTAATGTGTAATCTGGAGTAAATGTGTGATCTGGAGTAAATGTGATCTGGATCATTGTGTGACTGTGTCACTGCAGTCAGCCGGATCCGGGCCGTATCCAGATCAGATGGTGGACCAGCGCCCAGACATTACCAACTCATCCCTGAAGTGTCTGCAGAGACCGTGTCAATTAGTCTACCCTCTGAAATTGCTCATCGACATGGCATCCTCAATGGATCCATCTCCGGCGTGATGACTCCGATATTTCGAATAGTCCTATTTAATAATTGTTTAATTGACACGCCATCCTCAATAAACCCGGTGTGATGCCTCCGATCTTTCGAATAATCCAATCTAATATTACTTCTGACCTATAAGGCTGCCAAAATAATAAACATACACTGTTTGTTAATTGGCCAGAGGAGAACTGGCACCCCGACTGAGCCTGGTTTCTCCCAAGGTTTATTTTTCTCCATTAGGACACCTGATGGAGTTTTGGTTCCTTGCCACTGTCGCCTCTGGCTTGCTCAGTTGGGGACACAAAATTTTCAAATAAATATCCAAATAAATTTAATTACTAAACTAAATTATATCAACTACATTACTTGAATATATATGATAATTGAAATGAGCTGATGACATCACCGTTTTCTCCAGAGCGGCTGTACAGCCGAATCAAATTCTGTTCATTATTTTCCTGTTGAACACTGTGAAGCTGCTTTGAAACGATCTGCATTGTAAAAAGCGCTATATAAATAAAGTTGACTTGACTTGACTTGTGATCTGGAGTAAATGTGTAATCTGGAGTAATGTGTAATCTGGAGTAAATGTGTGATCTGGATTTAATGTGTAATCTGGAGTAATGTGTAATCTGGAGTAAATGTGTGATCTGGATTAATGTGTGATCTGGATTAATGTGTGATTTGGAGTAAATGTGTGATCTGTATTAATGTGTGATTTGAAGTAAATGTGTGATCTGGATTAATTTGTGATCTGGAGTAAATGTGTGATCTGGATTAATTTGTGATCTGGAGTAAATGTGATTTGGAGTAAATGTGTGATCTGTATTAATGTGTGATTTGAAGTAAATGTGTGATCTGGATTAATTTGTGATCTGGAGTAAATGTGTGATCTGGATTAATTTGTGATCTGGAGTAAATGTGATCTGGAGTAAATGTGTGTTCTGAGGTAAATGTGATCTGGATTCATGTGTGATCTGGAGTAAATGTGTGTTCTGAAGTAAATCTGATCTGGAGTAAATGTGTGATCTGGATTATTGTGTTCTGGAGTAAATGTGTGATCTGGACTAAATGTGTGATCTAGATTTAATGTGTAATCTGGAGTAAATGTGTGATCTGGAGTAAATGTGATCTGGATCATTGTGTGATCTGGAGTAAATGTGTAATCTGGAGTAATGTGTAATCTGGAGTAAATGTGTGATCTGGATTTAATGTGTAATCTGGAGAAATGTGTAATCTGGAGTAAATGTGTGATCTGGAGTAAATGTGATCTGGATTAATGTGTGATCTGGAGTAAATGTATGTTCTGAAGTAAATGTGATCTGGATTAATGTGTGATTTGGAGTAAATGTGTGTTCTGAGGTAAATGTGATCTGGATTAATGTGTGATCTGGAGTAAATGTGTGATCTAGAGTAATGTGTAATCTGGAGAAAATGTGATCTGGAGTAAATGTGTGATCTGGAGTAAATGTGTGATCTAGAGTAAATGTGTGTTCTGAGGTAAATGTGATCTGGATTCATGTGTGATCTAGAGTAAATGTGTATTCTGAAGTAAATGTGATCTGGAGTAAATGTGTGATCTGGATTATTGTGTTCTGGAGTAAATGTGTGATCTGGACTAAATGTGTCATCTGGAGTAATGTGTAATCTGGAGTAAATGTGTGATCTGGATTTAATGTGTAATCTGGAGTAAATGTGTGATCTGGAGTAAATGTGATCTGGATTATTGTGTGATCTGGAGTAAATGTGTAATCTGGAGTAATGTGTGATCTGGATTTAATGTGTAATCTGGAGTAATTTGTAATCTGGAGTAAATGTGTGATCTGGAGTAAATGTGATCTGGATTAATGTGTGATCTGGAGTAAATGTATGTTCTGAAGTAAATGTGATCTGGATTAATGTGTGATCTAGAGTAAATGTGTGTTCTGAGGTAAATGTGATCTGGATTAATGTGTGATCTGGAGTAAATGTGTGATCTGGAGTAAATGTGTGATCTGGAGTAAATGTGTGTTCTGGAGAAATTGTGATCTGGAGTAAATGTGTGATCTGTAGTAAATGTGTGATCTGGAGTAAATGTGTGTTCTGGAGTAAATGTGATCTGGATTAATGTGTAATCTGGAGTAAATGTGATCTGGAGTAAATGTGTGATCTGGAGTAAATGTGTGATCTGGATTAAATGTGTAATCTGGAGTAAATGTGTGATCTGGATTAATGTGTGATATGGATTAAATGTGTGATCTGGAGTAAATGTGATCTGGATTAATGTGTGATCTGGATTAATGTGTGATTTGGAGTAAATGTGTGATCTGGATTAATGTGTGATCTGGATTAATGCGTGATCTGGAATAATTGTGTGATCTGGATTAAATGTGTAATCTGAGTAATGTGTGATCTGGAGTAATGTGTGTTCTGGAGTAAATGTGTGATCTGGATTAATGTGTGATCTGGAGTAAACGTGTGTTCTGGAGTAAATGTGATCTGGATTAATGTGTGATCTGGAGTAAACGTGTGATCTGGATTAATGTGTGATCTGGAGTAATGTGTGTTCTGGAGTAAATGTGATCTGGATTAATGTGTGATCTGGAGTAAATGTGATCTGGATTAATGTGTGATCTGGAATAAATGTGTGATCTGAGGCAAATGTGATCTGGATTAATGTGTGATCTGGAGTAAATGTGCGATCTAGAGTAATGTGTAATCTGGAGTAAATGTGATCTGGAGTAAATGTGTGATCTGGAGTAAATGTGTGATCTGGAGTAAATGTGTGTTCTGGAGTAAATGTGATCTGGATTAATGTGTGATCTGAAGTAAATGTGTGTTCTAAAGTAAATGTGATCTGGATTAATGTGTGATCTGGAGTAAATGTGTTTTCTGAGGTAAATGTGATCTGGATTAATGTGTGATCTGGAGTAAATGTGTGATCTGGAGTAAATGTGTGTTCTGAAGAAAATGTGTGTTCTGAAGAAAATGTGTGTTCTGGAGTAAATGTGATCTGGAGTAATGTGTGATCTGGAGTAAATGTGATCTGGAGTAATGTGTGTAAATGTGTGTTCTGAAGTAAATGTGATCTGGAGTAAATGTGTGATCTGGATTAATGTGTGATTTGGAGTAAATGTGATTTGGAGTAAATGTGATCTGGATTAAATGTGATCTAGATTAAATGTGTGATCTGGATTAATGTGTGATTTGGAGTAAATGTGTGATCTGGAGTAAATGTGTGATCTGGATTAATGTGTGATTTGGAGTAAATGTGATTTGGAGTAAATGTGATCTGGATTAAATGTGATCTAGATTAAATGTGTGATCTGGAGTAATGTGTGATCTGGAGTAAATGTGATCTGGAGTAATGTGTGTAAATGTGTGTATTGAAGTAAATGTGATCTGGAGTAAATGTGTGATCTGGATTAATGCGTGATCTGGAGTAATTGTGTGATCTGGATTAAATGTGTAATCTGGAGTAAATGTGTAATCTGGATTAATGTGTGATCTGGATTAAATGTGTAATCTGGAGGAAATGTGTAATCCAGAATAATGTGTGATCTGGATTAATGTGTGATTTGGAGTAAATGTGTGATCTGGATTAATGTGTGATTTGGAGTAAATGTGATTTGGAGTAAATGTGATCTGGATTGAATGTGATCTAGATTAAATGTGTGATCTGGATTAATGTGTGATTTGGAGTAAATGTGTGATCTGGATTAAATGTGTAATCTGGAGTAAATGTGTGTTCTGGAGAAAATGTGATCTGGAGTAAATGTGTGATCTGGAGTAAATGTGTGATCTGGAGTAAATGTGTGTTCTGGAGTAAATGTGATCTGGATTAATGTGTAATCTGGAGGAAATGTGATCTGGAGTAAATGTGTGATCTGGAGTAAATGTGTGATCTGGATTAAATGTGTAATCTGGAGTAAATGTGTGATCTGGATTAATGTGTGATATGGATTAAATGTGTGATCTGGAGTAAATGTGATCTGGATTAATGTGTGATCTGGATTAATGTGTGATTTGGAGTAAATGTGTGATCTGGATTAATGTGTGATCTGGATTAATGCGTGATCTGGGATAATTGTGTGATCTGGATTAAATGTGTAATCTGAGTAATGTGTGATCTGGAGTAATGTGTGTTCTGGAGTAAATGTGTGATCTGGATTAATGTGTGATCTGGAGTAAACGTGTGTTCTGGAGTAAATGTGATCTGGATTAATGTGTGATCTGGAGTAAACGTGTGATCTGGATTAATGTGTGATCTGGATAAAATGTGTGTTCTGGAGTAAATGTGATCTGGATTAATGTGTGATCTGGAGTAAATGTGATCTGGATTAATGTGTGATCTGGAATAAATATGTGATCTGAGGCAAATGTGATCTGGATTAATGTGTGATCTGGAGTAAATGTGATCTGGATTAATGTGTGTTCTGGAGTAAATGTGATCTGGATTAATGTGTGATCTGGAGTAAATGTGATCTGGATTAATGTGTGATCTGGAATAAATATGTGATCTGAGGCAAATGTGATCTGGAGTAAATGTGTGATCTGGAGTAAATGTGTGATCTGGAGTAAATGTGATCTGGATTAATGTGTGATCTGAAGTAAATGTGTGTTCTAAAGTAAATGTGATCTGGATTAATGTGTGATCTGGAGTAAATGTGTTTTCTGAGGTAAATGTGATCTGGATTAATGTGTGATCTGGAGTAAATGTGTGATCTGGAGTAAATGTGTGTTCTGAAGAAAATGTGTGTTCTGGAGTAAATGTGATCTGGAGTAATGTGTGATCTGGAGTAAATGTGATCTGGAGTAATGTGTGTAAATGTGTGTTCTGAAGTAAATGTGATCTGGAGTAAATGTGTGATCTGGATTAATGTGTGATTTGGAGTAAATGTGATTTGGAGTAAATGTGATCTGGATTAAATGTGATCTAGATTAAATGTGTGATCTGGATTAATGTGTGATTTGGAGTAAATGTGTGATCTGGATTAATGTGTGATTTGGAGTAAATGTGATTTGGAGTAAATGTGATCTGGATTAAATGTGATCTAGATTAAATGTGTGATCTGGAGTAATGTGTGATCTGGAGTAAATGTGATCTGGAGTAATGTGTGTAAATGTGTGTATTGAAGTAAATGTGATCTGGAGTAAAAGTGTGATCTGGATTAATGCGTGATCTGGAGTAATTGTGTGATCTGGATTAAATGTGTAATCTGGAGTAAATGTGTAATCTGGATTAATGTGTGATCTGGATTAAATGTGTAATCTGGAGGAAATGTGTAATCCAGATTAATGTGTGATCTGGATTAATGTGTGATTTGGAGTAAATGTGTGATCTGGATTAATGTGTGATTTGGAGTAAATGTGATTTGGAGTAAATGTGATCTGGATTAAATGTGATCTAGATTAAATGTGTGATCTGGATTAATGTGTGATTTGGAGTAAATGTGTGATCTGGAGTAAATGTGTGATCTGGATTAATGCGTGATCTGGAGTAAATGTGTAATCTGGAGTAAATGTGTAATCTGGATTAATGTGTGATCTGGATTAAATGTGTAATCTGGAGTAAATGTGTAATCCAGATTAATGTGTGATCTGGATTAATGTGTGATTTGGAGTAAATGTGTGATCCAGATTAATGTGTGATTTGGAGTAAATGTGTGATTTGGAGTAAATGTGTGATCCGGATTAATGTGTGATTTGGAGTAAATGTCTGATCTGGATTAATGTGCGATTTGGAGTAAATGTGTGATCTGGATTAATGTGTGATTTGGAGTAAATGTGATTTGGAGTAAATGTGATCTGGATTAAATGTGATCTAGATTAAATGTGTGATCTGGATTAATGTGTGATTTGGAGTAAATGTGTGATCTGGAGTAAATGTGTGATCTGGATTAATGCGTGATCTGGAATAATTGTGTGATCTGGATTAAATGTGTAATCTGAGTAATGTGTGATCTGGAGTAATGTGTGTTCTGGAGTAAATGTGTGATCTGGATTAATGTATGATCTGGAGTAAACGTGTGATCTGGAGTAAATGTGTGTTCTGGAGTAAATGTGATCTGGATTAATGTGTGATCTGGAGTAAATGTGATCTGGATTAATGTGTGATCTGGAGTAAATGTGTGTTCTGGAGTAAATGTGATCCGGATTAATGTTTGATCTGGAGTAAATGTGTATTCTGAAGTAAATGTGATCTGGATTAATGTGTGATCTGGAGTAAATGTGATCTGGATTAATGTGTGATCTGGAGTAAATGTGTGATCTGAGGCAAATGTGATCTGGATTAATGTGTGATCTGGAGTAAATGTGTGATCTGGAGTAAATGTGTGATCTGGAGTAAATGTGATCTGGATTAATGTGTGATCTGAAGTAAATGTGTGTTCTGAAGTAAATGTGATCTGGATTAATGTGTGATCTGGAGTAAATGTGTGATCTGGAGTAAATGTGTGTTCTGAAGAAAATGTGTGTTCTGAAGAAAATGTGATCTGGACGGGGAGTGATTTTGATGAGCGCCAGCTGCGCGTCACACCGGTCTCGGATCTCTCACGGAGGAGCTCGGAAGCATAAAAGGAGGAGCGACAACAGTGAAGGACGAGAGAGGACCAGGCCTGGATTTATGTTGTGTTTTTGTTTACGTTTTTGTATGTGTGTGCGTGGCAGTCGTCCTGTGAGGGGCTGCCCGCGGTTTACTTTCATTTTGTTTATTTATTTTTATTAAAGTCTTTAAATGTTCGCCGGTTCCCGCCTCCTTCTTCACTGAACATACAAACTTCGTTACATTGGTGCCGAAGCCCGGGAGGAAGGAGGGACATGCTGTCGAAGAGCCTCGCTGCTGAGGGGGATCGCGGTGCTGAGGAGGTCGGGCAGCGCGGAAGAGAGAAGACCGCGGGTGGCTGCCCGAGGCGGTGGTGCTGGAGCGAGTGAAGATCCGATGGGACGGAGAGCTTGCTGCCGTGCCCCTGGGTCGAGGTGGGGTGGCTGCCGTCTGAGAGGGAGCGGAGGAGTCGCCGGCGTTCGCCGTGGGCCGGAGCCTGCTACCATCCGCCATGACGGGGAGGAGCAGGGAGCGTGGGACTCGGGGCGGAGGAGGATCGAGCCATCCACCGAGCATCCAGTACCATCGCATGGCACCGCAAGGAAGAGCCTCTCGGCTGGCTGAGGACCGAGCGGCAGTGTGTCTGGGAACCGGACTAGATTTTTTTTTCTTCCTCTCTCCCCTCTCTCGTCTCTGTCGCTCCTCATGCTTCCGGCTCCTTTCTCTCGTCTCGTCTGTCCTTACCCCCAGGTGGTGTTGCGGCCGCCGAGACTGGCCCGGGGGGGAGTAGAGCACAGTCTCGTGGGTACCCCCCGGCCTGCGAAGGGCGATGGGGGTATGTGATGAGCCAGGCGAGTGAGAGCCGTGAGAGGGCGACACGAGGCCGGGGAGTGATTTTGATGAGCGCCAGCTGCGCATCACACCGGTCTTGGATCTCTCACGGAGGAGCTCGGAAGCATAAAAGGAGGAGCGACAACAGTGAAGGACGAGAGAGGACCAGGCCTGGATTTACTTTGTGTTTTTGTTTACGTTTTTGTATGTGTGTGCGTGGCAGTCGTCCGTGAGGGGCTGCCCGCGGTTTACTTTCGTTTTGTTTATTTACTTTTGTTAAAATCTTTAAATGTTCGCCGGTTCCCGCCTCCTTCTTCCCTGAACATACAAACTACGTTACAGTGTGATCTGGAGTAAATGTGTAATCTAGAGTAAATGTGTGATCTGGAGTAAATGTGTGTTCTGGAGTAAATGTGATCTGGATTAATGTGTGATCTGGAGTAAATGTGTGATCTGGAGTAATATGTAATCTGGAGTAAATGTGATCTGGATTAATATGTGATCTGGAGTAAATGTGTGATCTGGAGTAATGTGTAATCTGGAGTAAATGTGATCTGGGGTAAATGTGTGATCTGGAGTAAATGTGTGATCTGGATTAATGTGTGATCTGGAGTAAATGTGTGATCTGGATTAAATGTGTAATCTGGAGTAATTGTGTGATCTGGATTAATGTGTGATCTGGAGTAAATGTGTGATCTGGATTAAATGTGTAATCTGGAGTAAATGTGATCTGGAGTAAATGTGTGTTCTGGAGTAAATGTGATCTGGCGTACTGCGTACTGGTCAGTGAAGAAGCGTGTGCCGTAAGTACGTGTTTTTGTAATACTCAGTTTTGCTGTATTTCTTAGCGTATTACGTGCTAGAAGGAGGATACATTTTGACTTAAAAAAAAATAAAAAAAATAATTTCTTTCTTTTTCCTCTACCTTTCTCTACACCCTCCCTATTCTAGCTTACACTACTCTGAGCAATGCCCGAAACGTAGTATTTAAGGCACTTCTTGCGTTTCTACGCCTTTTCATAACGGATCGGTTCCTGTACTCCTCAGTTGTAAGTCGCTTTGGATAAAAGCGTCTGCTAAATGCATAAATGTAAATGTAAATGTGTGATCTGTAGTAATGTGTGATCTGGAGTAATGTGTGATCTGGAGTAAATGTGTGTTCTGGAGTAAATGTGATCTGGATTAATGTGTGATCTGGAATAAATGTGTGATCTGGATTAAATGTGTAATCTGGAGTAATTGTGTAATCTGGATTAATGTGTGATCTGGAGTAAATGTGTGATCTGGAGTAAATGTGTGATCTGGAGTAAATGTGATCTGGAGTAAATGTGTGTTCTGGAGTAAATGTGATCTGGATTAATGTGTGATCTGGAGTAATGTGTGATCTGGAGTAAATGTGTGTTCTGGAGTAAATGTGATCTGGATTAATGTGTGATCTGAATTAATGCGTGATCTGGAGTAATTGTGTGATCTGGAGTAAATGTGTGATCTGGATTAATGTGTGATCTGGATTAATGCGTGATCTGGAGTAAATGTGTGATCTGGATTAAATGTGTAATCTGAGTAATGTGTGATCTGGAGTAAATGTGTAATCTGGATTAATGTGTGATCTGGACTAATGGGTGATCTGGAGTAAATGTGTGATCTGGATTATTGTGTTTTCTGGAGTAAATGTGTGATCTGGATTTATGTGTGTTCTGGAGTAAATGTGATCTGGATTAATGTGTGATCTGGAGTAAATGTGTGTTCTGGAGTAAATGTGATCTGGATTAATGTGTGATCTGGAGTAAATGTGTGTTCTGAAGTAAATGTGATCTGGATTAATGTGTGATCTGGATTAAATGTGTGATCTGAAGTAAATGTGATCTGGATTAATGTGTGATCTGGAGTAAACGTGTGTTCTGGAGTAAATGTGTGTTCTGGAGTAAATGTGTGTTCTGAAGTAAATGTGTGATCTAGAGTAAATGTGTGTTCTAGAGTAAACGTGTGTTCTGGAGTAAATGTGTGATCTGGAGTAAATATGTGTTCTGAAGTAAATGTGATCTGGAGTAAACGTGTGTTCTGGAGTAAATGTGTGATCTGAGTAATGTGTGTTCTGGAGTAAATGTGTGATCTGGAGTAAATGTGTGATCTGGAGTAAATGTGTGTTCTGAAGTAAATGTGTGATCTGGAGTAAATGTGTGTTCTGGAGTAAATGTGTGATCTGGAATAAATGTGTTTTCTGGAGTAAATGTGTGATCTGGAGTAAATGTGTGTTCTGGAGTAAATGTGATCTGGATTAATGTGTGATCTGGAGTAAATGTGTGTTCTAGAGTAAACGTGTGTTCTGGAGTAAATGTGTGATCTGGAGTAAATATGTGTTCTGAAGTAAATGTGTGATCTGGAGTAAATGTGTGTTCTAGAGTAAACGTGTGTTCTGGAGTAAATGTGTGATCTGGAGTAAATATGTGTTCTGAAGTAAATGTGTGATCTGGAGTAAATGTGTGTTCTGGAGTAAATGTGTGTTCTGGAGTAAATGTGTGATCTGGAGTAAATGTGTGTTCTGGAGTAAATGTGTGTTCTGGAGTAAATGTGATCTGGATTAATGTGTGATCTTTGCGCCCTGAGGTGAAGCAGTTTCAGTTGTTGTCGAGCGGCTCCTCGGTTCCGTCGGCCTCCTCATCATCACATGATTCACTCTCTTCTGGTTGCCACAGAAACATCGGTTGAATGTCAAGTTTGGACACTGCGCCGGTTTAGAGCCGTCAAGTGCTTCAAAACCAGCAGAGACTCACAATAGAGAGAGAACAATTCAGATCTGTGAAGAAGAGCGTGAGCAA
>CM077194.1:677500-680000 GCA_039654625.1 Rhinogobio ventralis | reverse complement strand
ATGTAACTCTCGTTGTGGATTTCCTTTAACAGCTGATACACGGGGAACTAAAGCACAGAGCGTTCGATCACAATCTTGCTGTCATTATAATGCTATGTATATTTCATGATCAAATTGATCCCAGGCATCACTGCAGTGCACGCTTTCAAATCCAGTTTCACTTTATTTCGCCGGTCTGGAGGCGTGCTGTCTAACGCTAACCAATCAGACCTCAGGGACCGCCCAAGATGCCGTAATAACCAATCAAAAAAAGAGACAAATATATTTTTTAAAGTCGTTTTCATGATCGATCGTCGCTGTCACGTTCGAGTACTCGAGTGCTCTTGCCCATCCCTATAACAAAGTGGAAGCGATTGGGAACAACAGCAACTCAGCCACGAAGTGATAGGCCACGTAAAATCACAGAGCGGGGTCAGCGCATGCTGAGGGTCACAGTGCGCAGAAGACGCCAACTTTCTGCAGAGTCAATAGCTCCAGACCTCCAAACTTCTGTGGCCTTCAGATGAGCTCAAGAACAGTGTGTAGAGAGCTTCATGGAATGGGTTTCCATGGCCGAGCAGCTCATCCAAGCCTTACATCACCAAGAGCAATGCAAAGCGTGGGATGCAGTGGGGTAAAGCACGCCGCCACTGGACTCTAGAGCAGTGAGACGTGTTCTCTGAGTGACCAATCACGCTTCTCTGTCTGCAATCCCATGGACGAGACTGGGTTTGGCGGTTGCCAGGGGAACGGGACTTGCCTGACTGCATTGTGCCAAGTGTAAAGTTTGGTGGAGGGGGGATTATGGGGTGGGGTTGTTTTTCAGGGGTTGGGCTTGGCCCCTTAGTTCCAGTGAAAGGAACTCTTAATGCTTCAGCATACCAAGACATTTTGGACAATTTCATGCTCCCAACTTTGTGGGAACAGTTTGGGGATGGCCCCTTCCTGTCCCAACATGACTGCGCTCCAGTGCACAAAGCGTCGGTCCATAAAGACATGGATGAGCGAGTTTGGTGTGGAGGAACTTGACTGGCCTGCACAGAGTCCTGACCTCATCCCGATAGAACACCTTTGGGATGAATTAGAGCGGAGACTGCGAGCCTGGCCTTCTCGTTCAACATCAGTGCCTGACCTCACAAATGCGCTTCTAGAAGAATGGTCAAAAATTCCCATAAACACACTCCTAAACCTTGTGGAAAGCCTTCCCAGAAGAGTTGAAGCTGTTATAGCTGCAAAGGGTGGGACAACTCCATATTAAACCCTACGGATTAAGAATGGGGTGACATTAAAGCTCATGTGCATGTAAAGGCAGGCGTCACAAAACCGATATAGTGATATAGTGTATCTGCCAGTGTCAAGTCAAGTCAAGTCAACTTTATTTATATAGCGCTTTTTACAATGCAGATCGTTTCAAAGCAGCTTCACAGTGATAAACAGGAAAATAATTAACAGAATTTGATTGGGCTGTACAGCCGCTCTGGAGAAAACGGTGATGTCATCAGCTCATTTCAATTATCATATATATTCAAGTAATGTAGTTGATATAATTTAGTTTAGTAATTAAATTTATTTGGATATTTATTTGAAAATTTTGTGTCCCCAACTGAGCAAGCCAGAGGCGACAGTGGCAAGGAACCAAAACTCCAGTGGAGTCAATAATCTTAATTCAAAGAGAAAACAAGAATATTTTTTCTGAACTCATTGCAGAGATTTTAACTAATTAACCTAAATTTGACGCAGAGAATGTACATTAAGATTAAAGACCATCATCATCATCATCATAAATATTACACATCTATTCAAAAACAGGTTTACATTTGATCAGCTCATTGATCATATTCTCCTTTCTGTTTCACTGTAAATGGGTTTAAAACGATTAATTGTGATGAATAAAAGCAGCATAATTCCTGAAGGTGAGCTTGATGAGTAAATGATGAGAGAATATGAATGCTTTCAGCTGGCGCTTTACTAGGAACATTACCAATCATCTTTTTTCTTTCAGTGGGAGTGACAGTCACAAGGAAAACATCATCATCCTCCTCATTGTTTACTCATTCCCACAGCATCACACAATCTTTCCCAGCGTTCTGTCTTTATCTAAAGAGGAGCAGTGATAGATTATTAGACGGACATACTGTACTTATATCCTGTATTTCTGATTGATGGTCTCTTCTTTCAAAGAGAACAAAATGACTGATGAACATGACAAGTGCCAGACGTCAGATCTCTCAGGGTCATGCGTGTGACCCCGTGACCCCGTGACTCCGTCCGTCTGACCCTCAGATCTGCTCATCTGACCTTCACACACGCCTCTAAAACAATGAGTGTTATAAATGGAGAGTTGCACACGTACCGGCTGACGTCTTCATCTGTTCATCTGCGCTGAATCTCTGCAAACCGTCACTCTAACCCACGGGAAAGAAATGAGAAACCATCTTTCATATGAAGACCATCTTTAGGACCATTAACAGATTTAACCTCCAGTTTCTCATTAATCTCTGTAGTGGTTTTCATTAGATTT
>CM077194.1:650000-675000 GCA_039654625.1 Rhinogobio ventralis | reverse complement strand
TGTATAGTGTGTGTGTGTGTGTATATAGTGTGAGTACAGTGTATAGTGTGTGTGTGTGTGTGTGTATAGTGTGAGTACAGTGTATAATGTGTGTGTGTATAGTGTGTGTGTGTGTGTGTGTGTGTATAGTGTGAGTACAGTGTATAGTGTGTGTGTGTGTATAGTGTGTGTGTGTGTGTGTGTTTGTGTGTGTATAGTGTGAGTACAGTGTATACTGTGTGTGTGTGTGTATAGTGTGTGTGTGTGTGTGTGTGTGTGTGTGTATAGTGTGAGTACAGTGTATAGTGTGTGTGTGTGTGTGTATAGTGTGAGTACAGTGTATAGTGTGTGTGTGTGTGTATAGTGTGTGTGTGTGTGTGTGTATAGTGTGAGTACAGTGTATAGTGTGTGTGTGTGTGTATAGTGTGAGTACAGTGTATAGTGTGTGTATGTGTGTGCACACACATGCTCTACCGTCTCTAAAGCCAAGACGTGACACCTGCTGATTCACCAGTGAGATTCACCTGAGTCATTTAGCAAAGATAAATAGAGGCATCGGCGGCGGCGACACACAGAGCCGCTGAACGCTGGAGCTTCACACACTGACGAGTTTCACTCAAAGCACGTTTGAAAGTGTTTGCTCGCTCTTCTTCAGAGACGGCAGGTAAGAGAGCATGTTTCTGCTGTTCTTTATCACAGAAAGACTCTGGGCTGTAAAGTGATGCGTGCGGGTCATGTGGTTTAGCGTGAGCGTGTTATATTAACATTGGCACCACACTCTGTGTGTTATATCAATTAATTATTCATTAGCGCCGGCTGCTCTGTTTAGGATGATGAGATGACACTGCGAGTGTATTAATAACTGGAGTTTAGGTAACATTAATGATGTCTCATGTTGTGTCCTCATCGGGCCATCAGCGGGTCACGACCTCCAGCGGTCAGTCCACAGTGGCCGATTCTCAAACGCTGACATTTGGTCTCAACCAAGATTTTCCAGCTTTTCCTCACACAATTCACTCTCCTGCTTTGTACTCAGCGTCGCAGGTCTGAAAAACACAAAAGTGGGTCAGAAGTGAATAATTTCTTGCGCCCAGCCGAATGTCAGAAGACATGAAGGTTTTGAGGGCATGTTAATAACCGCCACCAATATTCAGCCCCGCGGACGGACAGGCGGAGAGCAGACGGCGACTGCAGGCCGAACGCACGGCTAATACTGCGTGTAATTTCAGCGCCGGAACCAAGGCGTTTTCAGTAAGCCCTCGCAGTGCACTCGTGTGATGAAATGCATCGAGGCATTTAATGCTAAACAGACGCCGCTCCAAACACGACACACGGACAAACACATCAGTCCGGGAAGAACCACAGAATGTGTGTCGAGGAGCGTGTGCTGCTGCACTGCAAAAACATGTTCTTCTTGTTTTCCAGCAGAAACATCCAAACATCCTTAAATCAAGACACATTTACTGGAGAAGAGAGATGACTGGAGATATTAAGTCTTGTTTATTGAAAAATATATCAAAATGGATTTTATGCTTAAAATCTGCCAGTGGGGTCAGAAAAATAATCTTAATTTAAAGTGTGAACAAGATTATTTTCCTGACTCCACTGGCAGATCTTTTTTCTTGCTTTAAGCATTAATTTTGACACATTCTTCATGAATCAAGTGTTAATATCTCCAGTCATCTCTCTTCTCCAGTAAACGTGTCTGGATTTAAGGATGTTTGGATGTTTGTGCTGGAGAACGGGACAAAAACAGGAAGAGCATGAAGGTTAGGAAGGGCATCATGTTACAGTAATTCTGCCTGAAATCAGAGACATTACGAATTGAAATTAAAAATGAATTTTAAAATACTCCATATTTCTCAACATTGTTGCTTAAAAGACTGATAATTAAATTAGCTATTTATCACAACCAATCGTATCGTCAGCGATGCTTTCTGAGAAATGTTTACAAAACTGAGCATTATCTAAACCCCTTAATTACTTTCTCCCGCCGTTGATTCGTTCCGGTTCAATAACTGTGTAAAGTTAATCAAATGTGAAATTAGTTCAATTCATCTATAAAGCCGCTCTGCAGAAAACAGGGATGTCATCGTCCAGCTCAGTTCATCCAATAGTGTCAGTAAATTCAGATCAATAATAGTATTGACTATTAAGTGTCCCCAACGGTGGCCAGAACCCAAACTCCATCAGTGACCTGGGAGAAACCAGCCGCTCAGTTCTCCTCTGGCCAACGAGCAAACAGTGTGTGATTATGAATCAGGCGGCATCAAGTCACAGTTCAGATCCAATCAGTAGCATTCAAATCCAGTTCCTTTCGCTTGAAGATGGATTCATCTCGCCGGTATGAGCCGAAGCTGGCCGTAGGGTCCGTGTGGAGGACCGGCCTGGTTCTTGTGTCTTCGGATCTGTGCCGATGAGGCCTTCACAGGGAGAGTCTAGTGGACCCGGTCTCTGCAGACACTTCCGGGATGAGCTGGTCATGTCCAGGAGCAGGTCCACCATCTGATCCGGATCCGGCCGACTGCAGTAAACCTCGGGATAAACAGAGAGACTAACATTAGCGTAGATGCCATTCTTCTTATGATGTAACGAGTACATCAGGTGTTATGGGAAGTGTTCCCGGTTCCGGCTGACCTAGGCCATGTCCACACTGAGACGGGCGTTTTAAGTCAACGAAAACGTAGCTTTTTGAAAACGCTCTCCAAAGCGGATACATTTGAAAACGCCATCGTATTGTGGACTGTGAAAACGGAGGTATTTGAAAACGATAATGCATGTTTAGTAATGTAACACATATTGTACCAATAGATATGTATGTTTATACCGCTATTGTGCCAGTTATGTGCTATTCACTTTCACACAGTTGCTAAAATATGTTACTTTTCACACTTCATATCACAGTCCTGCAAGGATGACAGAGAATTGACTCGCATTTGCTGTCCTGTGGCAAAACACGAGAGGAGTTGTTTTAGACCAAACATAATAAGGGTTGACCGAGTGCGACCTGGACGCATCAGTGTATGGTGAGATATTTTGCTAAATAAAATGATCCTGCCAGAAGAATTGTGCGCAGTAAGTTGAATTTGGAGTTTATTGGCGTTTTAGTGTGGATGAGAAACTTTTGGAAAACGTTAGTGTGGACAGAGAGCGTTTTGAAATCTATATGTTCTGTGTGTATGAATGATAATGTTGTGTGTGTATGTGTGACGGGTCTCCCGTTGGGTGTGGCTGGGAGACTCATTGAGTGAATGATGTGCACCTGTTTCTTCCTTTATTAAAGCTGAGCCTTTGAGAGTCAAGAGAGAGCTTCGGGGAGTGTGAGAGAGCTACGAGGCGTCTAGCACTATCACGAGAGCGTCGCGAGAGTTGTTTGCTCCCGTTCATTTTGTGTTTGGTTTTTGCTATTCTTTGCTCATTTCATTTTTGCTATTACTTTGAATTTAGTTTTGTCTGACATTTTAACATCAGCTGTCAATAACTGTTGTAGTTATTTTGCTATGATTTACTGTTCTATATATTTTCTTATTTATGTAAATAAAAATTTCTGTTGCAAACCTCACCTACCTACTATGTCCTCCAGTCATTTGTCACGGCTTTGAGCTGGTCGTGACAGTATGCCATAGTAAAGAGATGCGTTTTTAGTCTAGATTTAAACTGACAGAGTGTGTCTGCTTCCCGAAACAATGCTAGGAAGGCTGTTCCAGAGTTTAGGTGCTAAATAGGAAAAGGATCGACCGCCTGCAGTTGATTTTGATATTCTAGGTATTATCAACTGGCCAGAGTTTTGAGACCGCAATAGACGTGATGGAGTATAATGCGTTAAGAGCTCGCTCAAGTACTGGGGAGCTAAACCATTTAGTGCTTTGTAAGTAATTAGCAAGATTTTAAAATGTATGCGATGTTTAATAGGGAGCCAGTGCAGTGTTGACAGAACCGGGCTAATATGGTCATACTTCCTGGTTCTAGTAAGAACTCGAGCTGCTGCGTTTTGGACCAGCTGCAGTTTATTTATTAAGCGAGCGGGGCAACCACCCAGTAGAGCATTACAATAATCTAGCCTTGAGGTCATGAACGCATGAACTAACTGTTCAGCATTTTGCATTGAAAGCATATGCCGTAATTTAGATATATTTTTAAGATGGTAGAATGCAGTTTTACAGATGCTAGAAACGTGGCTTTCAATCGAGAGATTGGTATCAAAGAGCACACCCAGGTTCCTCACTGACGACGAGGACTTGACAGAGCAGCCATCAAGTGTTAGACAGTATTCTAGTATTCATGTGGAGTTTTTTCTGAATTAAGTTGCAGGAAATTACTAGTCATCCAATGTTTTATATCAGCTATGCATTCCGTTAATCTTGTGAATTGGTAAGTTTCGTCAGGGCGTGAAGAAATATAGAGCTGAGTATCGTCAGCATAACAATGAAAACTAACGCCATGCTTCCTAATGATATCTCCCAGTGGTAGCATGTACAGGGTGAAGAGCAACGGTCCTAGCACTGAGCCCTGCGGTACTCCATACTGAACTTGTGATCGGTGTGAGATCTCTTCATTTACTGCTACAAACTGATAGCGGTCAGATAAGTATGATTTAAACCATGCCAATGCAATTCCACTAATGCCAACATAATTTTCGATTCTATTCAAAAGAATGTTGTGGCCGATGGTATCGAATGCAGCGCTAAGATCGAGTAACACTAACAGAGAGATACAACCACGATCGGATGATAAGAGTAAATCATTTGTAACTCTAATGAGAGCAGTCTCAGTACTATGATACGGTCTAAATCCTGACTGGAAAACCTCACAGATACCATTTCTTTTTTAAGAAGGAACTGTCACAATTGTGTCCAGTTGTGAGTTTCTTTTCTGTCATTGCTGTTTTCCTTCCCGCCTGAATTCGTTATTAGTTACTATGGTTACTCATATGATTAGTCATTCTGTTCAGCTGTTGCCTAATTAGTTCCCTTTGTTTGTTCCCTGTATATAAGTGTCCTTGTTTTATTAGTGAGTTGTCTGGTCTTGTCAGTGTATACGTGTTGTTGAGATTTGCCTCCATCTGTGTTTGCCTTGTGGGTTATATATTAAAGACTTTTTTTGGTGATTCATCTTCTGCATCGTAAAGCCATCAAAAGCCTGTACTGGGTTGCAGCCAATTATTATTCCCCCTCTGGACCTGCCTGACAAGCCATCCTGAGGTGTCCGCAGTGTGCTTATCCTTCGTTGATGCCATCACTCATGGCCACTGCAGAACCAGAGCCCACGTGCGAGCCCACAGAGCCCCTACATAGAGTGTAAGCCAGAGCCCACTGCAGACAGAGAGCCAGAGCCCACCGCAGATAGAGAGCCAGAGCCTGCCGCGATAGAGTTGTCAGCACAACAGGAAGCGACTGAACCGCACGAATCTGACCAGGTGTGTGAGCCGACAGCATCACCCGTCACTGAGGGAGTTATCGTGGAGTACGAGGGTAAGGAGCCCCGCCCACCCTTCTGCCACAAAGAGTGAGTTGCTGCTGGACTCTCCCACCGCCTCTTCAAAACTCAGTCAGTTTCTCTGCCCAGTTTTCACTGTCCTCCATCAACCCTTCGGCTCCTCCGCCGTCTCCCCTCTGTGATGTGGATCCACCTTGGGCCTTCAGTTATCCAGCTCCTCCTGGGCGATGGGATCCCCTGGCTGCGCCTCCAGCCGCTGATCCAGTCACTCCACCTCAGCTCGTCACCCTGACTTGGCCTTGGCTTCCCCCTCCCTCTGCTCCACGAGAAACTTTTTCGGCCTTACGGCTCTATCGGCCTCCCTCAAACCTCTGGCTCCACCACAGTCGGAAGTCGCCTTGTGACTTGCAAGCCATCCGATGTCCTCCATCTCTCCACCCCTATGGCTCCGTCTGGCTCTGCCCTCCCTCTGGCTCCAACTCAGCCCTCAGTCGCTCCAGTTCCACTTCAGACTTTTGATACCCTGTCTCCAACTCGGGGGGTCGTCGCTACGGCTCTGTCGTGGCCTCTGAAGCCACAGATCTCGCTAGGTCTCATCTGCTTTCCATCTGTTCCAAGGGCTCCACCACCATCAGCTGCATCTCCATCCATCATCCCCATGGCTTCATCATGAAAATCTCCACCAGGGCTCTTCCCTCCCTCGACTCACCGTGGGGCTGCATCCTCTGGGCCCCCACCTGGCTCCTCCTGCTCTGGGCATCATCAACACCCTGATCTCGCCTTCTTTCATCTTCCCTGGTCTCCTGTCCTCCGACTACTCTGCATCCTCCTCCAGAGCTTCCTCCCTCATTTGTTGTCAAGTTGTGTTTTTTTAGTTTAATAATAGCCAGCTTAAAAGTTTCTTGTATGTATCCTAATGACAAAGATGAATTAATGATATTAAGAAGAGGATCTGTGACCTCTGGAAGCATCTCTTTTAGTAGTTTAGTCGGTATAGGGTCGAGCATACATGTTGTTGATTTTGATGATTTAACGAGTTTAGCCAATTCTTCTTCTCCTATAGCAGTGAATGAATGTAATTTTTCCTCAGTGACACTACAATGCTCTGTCTGATGTGATACAGTAGTAGACGGCTGCATGGTTATAATTTTTTTCCTAATATTATCAATCTTACAAGTAAAGAAGTTAATTAAGTTATTACTGCTGTGCTGTTGGCAGACATCAGAAGTTGAAGCTTTATTTTTGGTTAATTTAGCCACTGTATCGAATAAATACCTAGGGTTGTGTTTGTTTTCTTCTAAGAGAGTGGAGAAATAAGCAGATCTAGCAGTTTTTACGGCCTTTCTGTATGAAATCATGCTCTCTTTCCACGAGATCCGAAAAACTTCCAGCTGCACTCCATTTTTCTGGCTGCTGTTTTAAGGGCCCGGGTGTGCTCGTTGTACCACGCCGTTGGACTATTTTCTTTAATCTTCTTTAAGCGCAGAGGAGCAACTGTGTCTAAAGTGCTGGAAAAGAGAGAGTCAATAGTTTCTGTTGCAACATCGAGTTCCTCTGGGCTATCTGGGATGCTGAGATGAAACTGATGAGGAAGTTTATTTATAAAGAAATCTTTAGTCGCAGCAGTGATAGTCCTGCCATATTTGAAGCGAGGGAACGGCTTTGCAGCCTTTGCTAAATTAAGTATACATGATACTAGGTAATGATCTGAGATGTCATCGCTCTGCTGCAGAATTTCAACGGTATCAACATTTATTCCATGTGACAATATTAGGTCTAAAGTATGATTACGGCGATGAGTGGGTCCTGATACGTGTTGCCTAACTCCAATAGAGTTTAGAATGTCTCTAAATGCCAATCCCAATGCGTCTTTTTCATTGTCTACATGGATATTAAAATCACCAACAATTAGGACTTTATCTGTAGCCAGTACTAACTCTGATAAAAAATCAGCAAATGCATTGCCATATATCAAAAAAATATCAACAGCCAATGCAGTGAGACACAATTACGTGAGAGGGAGGGTTATTTTGATTCAAGATTACAAGACACATTGAATTTAAAACAATGATGTGCATTGATAATTAATTTATAATAAACACTGCAATACTCCATCAAAAAAAGAAAAGATTTGTCCATTTTGATTTCATGGTGGCTTTAAACCATCTCAAATGGTCTTCATGAGGAGGCTGAAACACTTTACACACACAGACATACACTAATGCACTTGAGTTGATCTGGGACCGTCCTGGAGCGACTACACACACACACACACAGCGCTCATACAGTTGGAGCTGTCAGCTGTGTTTTTGTTTTGGGCAGCACAGCCATGGTAATGTCCTCTGAGAAGAGCGAACGAACGCTGCGCTTGGCACAACGCGATACTGTTGATTTTATGAGAGAATAAACACAAGCAGCGTTCGTCTGTCCGTGTGTATGTGTGTGTGATTATGAGCCTCACACCCTGCGCTGAGTTTCACCCAATGACGACAGTAACTTTGAAGTAATTATGATTGTGTGTGTGTGTTTCATAAGTAAGCATGTGTGTCGGTGGTGTGATTGTGGGACGGGCGGGCGGGCGGAGAGTGTTTTGGCAGCGCTGAGGTTTTGTCATGAGTCTGGTGTTCCTCCCCCAGAGCTGCTGATGAGTCATGATGATCTTCACTCATTAGTGCTGTTCCCTACACACTGAACCTGAGAAAGAGCACATGAGAATAGCCAGAATTTGTTTGAGGTGAGAAATGAAATAAACACAGAAGAAACTTTTATGGCTTGACTTGGGTGAGATGTACCTGCTTACAAGCTCACGTCCACGGCTGCTGGAGTCACGTACTGACCTCCATCCTACAACAACACTGATAGTCTGTCATCATTTACTCGCCCTCCTGTCGTTCAACCCCGTATGACTTACTTTCAGTGTCTTTGAGCAGCTCATTTACATAATCTCCAAACAAACATCTGTACGACCAAATCTTCTGAAGTCATACTTCTTGTGAGTGTTTCTGTGGTGAGACTCAAGAAACACATTAGTCTCATTTTGACCCTCATTACACACACACACACACACACACACTCGCTTTAATGGTTTGTTTAGCATTCGTTTGGCCCGGTTTGAGCCTCAGGCACTTCCACATCATTCCGGCACAGAATCACATGCAGAAGAGACAGAGAGACAGAAAGACGAGCGTCCGGCAGCCACTGACCCTGAAAACACACACATTAGATATCTGAGCTGTTCTATTTTCTCTGTTCTTCTCTTACACATCAGATTGAACTATTACAAATGAAACCCTTGCATGAATTATCATGAAACGTGAGTGTGTTCAGAGATGATCTGCTTCTTTCTCTCCTTCTTCTTTCTTTTGGAGGGAAATGTTTGCCTGTGTTTTCGTGGTTGCCATGGACACTAGCACCCCTGGCTTTATGAAATGACAAAATGATTATAAAGTTACGTAACTTCATTCTACTAATTTCCCCATTAGAAGGAGCATACTCTGCTGTTACTGTAAATACGTTTGCTCTCGTAAAAGAGGCTGTCAAAGAGCTGAGCATTATTTTCATTTGCTCACATTCATGAATCATCTTAATTTCATCCTGAAGATCTTCCTTGAGCAGCACAACTTGCTAAAAATGGATGGCCAGGTTGAACTGACCAGCCTGAACCCAGCAAAAAAAGTATCTTCTACACTGTAAAAACTCATTCGTTAGACTTACTTAAAAAAAGCATGCAAACCGATTGCCTTAAAGAAACCAAGTAAAGTGAAATATAGTATGTTGTGCTAACAAATGCTTAGTTAGTATAGAACCCTTACACAAGAGCTCTAGAAACTAAAAAAGAACAGTAGAGAGTACTTGATAATTTACTTTAGATTTACTCTTGACTTAGTAAAGCTGCCATTGCTGTGTTTTGATGCTGAATGTTGAAGTGTGTGTGCGACTCAAGCATGATCAACTGCAAGATATTGTCACAAATATAGTCGGATTATATCAACCCAATTAAAAGTGTTTATGACATAAGCATTAGCAATAAAATTGTAAACCATCATTATACGACATGAAGGGAAATATTAAATAGGTTGCTTTTAAAAGGTGGCAATTTCTGACTTAATCATTAACTACAGCTATGCTAAGTCAACTTTCAAAAGCAACCTATTTATAAAAACGTCGTTTTTTTTCTTTTCTTGACAAAATGGCACTCAAACAAATCAATTAATCTTAACTTGGGTTTTCTGAGTAAACAAAGCATAGTATGTGAATAGTACAGATTACTAGATTTTTATAATAAAGTTAAGACATTAAGTAAAGTTAAGTTAGAATCACTGTTGGATTTTACATCGTAAGGACACTTTGCTAACGTTCCTATTAAGTTTTGAAAATATTATATCCCAAATTTCAAAACATCCAGTTTAAAAAAAAAAAACTCTTGGTTAAGGGAACGTTACAATGTATCATTCTTCAAACATTATGGAAACGTTACTTTAGAATGTTCTCTGAATGTTCTGAAACAAGTAACATTAAAAAAACGTCAGACAAACTAAACTGCTTTAGAAAGAAACGCTCCATGATCGGTGTATAAATCATGTTTTTGTGCTAACGTTTTGAGAACATTATTAAAGCCCAGATAACTCTGAACGGATGTTCTATTAACGTTACTGGAAGAACGTTTTTTCATAACGTTGAGAGAACCTTGAGAGAACGTTCCCTGTTTGCTGTGAACACGGTGTGTAACAGAAGTGTGATTGATCAGACTCACTGATGTCAAACTATCATCATGAACTTCACCTTCATCATCTCTGCATCTTTAGTTTTAGCTCACGTTGATTTGATATTTTGTGATCTAATGAATTGCATTGAGATATTACGTCTGAGTGATTCCGCTGACAAACAAGCAGATGCTGTGATTCAGACGGACAGCACATCACCTGTCGCACCGTCCTCATCACACACGAATGCATCTGCATAGACATGAGAGTGTGTGTGTGTGTGTGTGAGTTACACACACACACACACTCATGCACACACTTGAGCAGTTCGTGTTTCGTCGTAACATTATTCAGCACCGGTCGATGACTAACTACTGCTGTTCACAGATTAAGCATTCAGCCGTCTAAACAAAACCAGTCCATTTATAGCAGAGCGGCTCTAAAAATACTGCGCTTTTGTTTTAGCATCGTGAAGTGTGTCCTGATGCTCTCAAACACTGATGCTTCATTGCTTTCACTGCAGATGAGCAACAGGTCAAGCACACACACACACACACATGCACACACACACACACACACACACACACACACACTCACACTCACTCACTCACTCACTCACTCACTCACACTCGCTCACACACACTCACTCACACACACACTCACTCACACACACACACACTGATACGGCATTACTAATTACTCACAATATATACACTGTAAAATCTAATTAGTTAAACTTAAAAACAAACAAACATGCAACGACTGCATCAAGAAAAACAAAGTAAAGTGGGTTCAACTTCATTTTAAAGTGTTTTTGTTACACTGTACTTATAGATTTAAGTACTGAGTAATATTAATGAACTGCATGTACTTACTATAGGGTTAGGGTAAGATCAGGGTTTGGTTGAGGGTTAGTTGATTGTAATTATGCGTAATTTACTGTTATTACTATAGTAACACCATGTAACATATGTAACAATGTCACTGTAAATTAAAGTGTTACTGTAAAGTGTTTAGTACAGAGTAAAGTGCTATATAAATGCCTCATTCATTCATTCGTTGGTTCGTTTGTTCAGGTGAAGCAGGAATAGTGTGTTTAGTGTAGAGTTCTAGTAACTAAAAGAACTGTAGAGAGTAATTGATTATTTACTTTAGAGTTACTCTTAAGTATAGCTACTCAGAATCACTGACTCCCAGAGTGCATTGCGGCATGAATAAATTAAGCAAATGCAAACAAAATTGTTATTGTTATAATTAATAAACAGCGAGTGTGTACAGCAGTAACGCTCAATGTCACAAGGCCTCGTCATGTTTCATATTCACTTATCATCTCAGAAATACAGTTATATTCTGTGTGTAAACAGTGTCCACATTTAAACTGGTTTAATCACATTAACTGCACGGGTGTGCGGGGCAATATTGGGCTCAATGAGATCTGAGGCTTTCATCACAGACGTGAGAACATGAAAAGGCACCGGTTCTTGGATCTCGTTCCAAACGGACCGGTCGAGTAATTAAAAGAGATTAAATGTATTTTACTGCAATCAGCTCCACACACTCGTGCGCTAACATGATTACTGTAATCAAAAACTGTGCTGTTAAAGATTTGAAGATGTAAAACAGCTTGAACTAGATTTCTTCTGGATCATTCTTCGATGGTAAAGGCTCGTGAATGGGTGGATGTGAACACCCGTGCCAACAGTCCAAAAGGAAACAGAGCGTCCTCATCTCCTGCTTTATTTCAGGCTGCTGTATGAAATTTGAATAAGCCTTTCATATAAATCCAAAAACATCAGTGTGGAGACGCGCGGCCCGGATTAAACTCAACAGGATGGAAGCGTCTCTAATGTGACTGACAGACTGACTGACGAACACTTCCCTCTGAACATCTTCACTGTGTTTGAACCTGCTGGAGACGTGACACGGATCAAACGCAGAGAGAGACAGGGAACGTTCTTCCAGTGACGTTAATAGAACGTTTGTTCAACGTAATCTGGACTCATTATTTTGTCAAAACGTTAGCACAAAAATATTATTTATACATCTTTTTTTTATGAAACATTTTTGTTGGATGTTCGTGTAACGTTTTTTAAATGTCTTACTTGTTTCAGAACGTTCAGAGAACATTAAACAGTAACGTTCCCATAACGTTTGAAGAAAAAGCATTTTAGGACATGTTTCTGTGAGCAGAGACAGCGCTTCACACGTGCCGGTGATTTCACTTGGTTCGATCGGGATATTTGTTGTGATGTTGCCATAGTGTTCCCACAAACAAAGCAACATCTGCTCTCCAGCGTTCAGACAGAGACACATTGTGTCGTTTGCTGGACAGACACTGAGCTGCTGATGTCAGATGTTTGTGTAGAGCTCTGACCTCTGGAGACGCACAAAATTCAGTTCATTTCATAACAGTTTGTGTAAACTCTGTGTAATGAAAGTGAGCAGTGGAGAAGACCGTCCAAACACACACACACACACAAACACAAACACATGCACACTCACTCACACACACACACACACACACACACTCACACACACACACACACACACACACACACACACACACACACACACACACACACACACACACACTCAAACACACATACACACACTCATGCACACTCACTCACTCACACACACAGACACACTCATGCACACACACACACACACACACACACACACACATACACACACTCATGCACACTCACTCACATACACACACACTCATGCACACTCACTCACACACACACACTCATGCACACTCACACACACACACACACATACAGACACTCATGCACACTCACTCACTCACACACACTCTCACACACACACACACACACGTGTATATGTGGTTTACGGGGATTCTCCATAGGCGTAATGGTTTTTATATTGTACAAACTGTACATTCTATCCCCCTACACTACCCCTACCCCTAAACCTACCCATCACACACACACACACACTACCCCTACCCCTAAACCTACCCATCACACACACACACACACACACACACTACCCCTACTCCTAAACCTACCCATCACACACACACACACACACACACACACACACACTACCCCTACTCCTAAACCTACCCATCACAGGAAACATTCTGCATTTTTACATTTTTAATAAAACATTGTTTAGTATGTTTTAAAAGCTATTTGGTATACGGGGATACAGGAAGTGTCCTCATAAACCATGTTTACGTTGTAATACCAGTGTAATACCCATGTCATTACACACATTTGTGTCCCCGTAAACCACATATACCAGAACACACATACACACACACACTGTTCATCATCTCATTGATTTCTGTGTTAGCTGACTCTGTGCTGCGATCAGAGCTGTCAATCACTGTCACATGAGCTCAGGGCCGCGGTGAGGCTGACGGTGTGTGTGTGTGATGGGTAGGTTCAGACTCCACTCTAACTCTACTCTAACCCTTCCTCAGAGTCAGCACAGCTGCAGACTCCACTCTAACTCTACTCTAACCCTTCCTCAGAGTCAGCACAGCTTCAGACTCCACTCTAACACTACTCTAACCCTTCCTCAGAGTCAGCACAGCTTCAGACTCCACTCTAACTCTACTCTAACCCTTCCTCAGAGTCAGCACAGCTTCAGACTCCACTCTAACTCTACTCTAACCCTTCCTCAGAGTCAACACAGCTTCAGACTCCACTCTAACTCTACTCTAACCCTTCCTCAGAGTCAGCACAGCTTCAGACTCCACTCTAACTCTACTCTAACCCTTCCTCAGAGTCAGCACAGCTGCAGACTCCACTCTAACTCTACTCTAACTGTTCCTCAGAGTCAGCACAGCTTCAGACTCCACTCTAACTCTACTCTAACCCTTCCTCAGAGTCAGCACAGCTTCAGACTCCACTCTAACTCTACTCTAACCCTTCCTCAGAGTCAGCACAGCTTCAGACTCCACTCTAACTCTACTCTAACCCTTCCTCAGAGTCAGCACAGCTTCAGACTCCACTCTAACTCTACTCTAACCCTTCCTCAGAGTCAACACAGCTTCAGACTCCACTCTAACTCTACTCTAACCCTTCCTCAGAGTCAGCACAGCTTCAGACTCCACTCTAACTCTACTCTAACCCTTCCTCAGAGTCAGCACAGCTTCAGACTCCACTCTAACTCTACTCTAACCCTTCCTCAGAGTCAGCACAGCTTCAGACTCCACTCTAACTCTACTCTAACCCTTCCTCAGAGTCAGCACAGCTGCAGACTCCACTCTAACTCTACTCTAACTGTTCCTCAGAGTCAGCACAGCTTCAGACTCCACTCTAACTCTACTCTAACCCTTCCTCAGAGTCAGCACAGCTTCAGACTCCACTCTAACTCTACTCTAACCCTTCCTCAGAGTCAACACAGCTTCAGACTCCACTCTAACTCTACTCTAACCCTTCCTCAGAGTCAGCACAGCTTCAGACTCCACTCTAACTCTACTCTAACCCTTCCTCAGAGTCAGCACAGCTTCAGACTCCACTCTAACTCTACTCTAACTCTTCCTCAGAGTCAGCACAGCTTCAGACTCCGCTCTGACACCTATTTCCACACAGTTGAACTGGTTTATTTGAACTTAAACTAGGTTAATTGTACTGATGAGTAAAAATCATCCTAATTGAATGAGATCAAACCAATTTCATTTGACGTATTCTGTGAATGTTTCCTAAACAACATTTATTTATTCTGCATTTTTAAGAAAATGGGGGCCAGAGGAGAACTGGCACCCCGACTGAGCCTGGTTTCTTCCAAGGTTTTTTTCTCCATTCTGGCCCTGAAGGAGTTTTGGTTCTTGCCACCGTCGCCTTTGTCTTTTGGCTTGCTCAGTTGGGGACACTAAATATTCAGCTATATCACTGATCCGCCCGCATTGACACTATATGAGAACTGAAATGAGCTGATGACATCACTGTTTTCTCCAGAGCGGCTGTACAGCCCAATCAGATTCTGTTCATTATTTTCCTGTTTAACACTGTGAAGCTGCTTTGAGACAATCGGCATTATAAAGCGCTATATAAATAAAGGGGACTTGACTTGACTTAAGTGCTTAGTTTTTAGTTATTTTGAACACTTAAATAGTTTGTAGAATTTTTTTGGGGGGGAGGGGGGGTGAAGAGGTGAGCATGTGCTTAGGTTGTGATTAGCTGTGGTGCACACATACATGTTCCGTGATTGTTTGATTGAGAGGGGTAGAACTTATGACCATATATAGACTGTGTAAATTATGTGCTGGCCCTCAAACTAAATGATCATATTTATTTCTAAAATACCTAATAACCAACACTTGTTCACATGCTAAGTCTAACATTTGTAGCATGCAAGTAATGATCAAGTAAAAAACTCATCACTGGCATTAGCACAGTTAGAGTTTATTGAGAACAACAGATTAATTTCACATAGCAACCCAAGTCAAGTCCCCTTTATTTATATAGCGCTTTATAATGCCGATTGTCTCAAAGCAGCTTCACAGTGTTAAACAGGAAAATAATGAACAGAATCTGATTGGGCTGTACAGCCGCTCTGGAGGAAACGGTGATGTCATCAGCTCATTTCAGTTCTCATATAGTGTCAATGCGGGCGGATCAGTGATATAGCTGAATATTTAGTGTCCCCAACTGAGCAAGCCAAAAGACAAAGGCGACGGTGGCAAGAACCAAAACTCCTTCAGGGCCAGAATGGAGAAAAAAACCTTGGGAGAAACCAGGCTCAGTCGCTCAGTTCTCCTCTGGCCGACGAACAAACAGTGTATGATTACGATTCTGGCAACATTACAGGTCAGAGGTCATATTAGATCAATAGATATTTGTAAGATTATTCGAAAGAATGGAGTCATCATGCCGGATACGGGTTTAATGAGGATGTCGTGTCGATGCAGCATTTACAGGAGGAGTCTAATTGACACGGTCTCTGCAGACACTTCAGGGATGAGTTGGTCATGTCCAGGCGCAGGTCCACCATCTGATCTGGATACGGCCCGGATCCGGCTGACTGCAGTAAACCTCGGGATAAACAGAGAGACTAACATTAGCGTAGATGCCATTCTTCTGATGATGTAACGAGTACATCAGGTGTCATACGGTCTAAATCCTGACTGGAAATCCTCACAGATACCATTTTTTTCTAAAAAGGAGCATAATTGTGAGGACACTGCCTTTTCTAGTATTTTTGACAGAAAGGGTAGATTTGAGATTGGCCTGTAATTGACTAATTCTGTAGGATCAAGTTGCGTTTTTTTAATAAGTGGTTTAATAATAGCCAACTTAAAAGTTTTCGGTACATATCCTAAAGTCAAGGATGAATTAATGATATTAAGAAGAGGATCTATGACCTCTGGAAGCATCTCTTTTAGTAGTTTAGTCAGTATAGGGTCGAGCATACATGTTGTTGATTTAGATGATTTAACGAGTTTAGCCAATTCTTCTTCTCCTATAGCAGTGAATGAATGTAATTTTTCCTCAGTGACACTACAATGCTCTGTCTGATGTGGTACAGTAGTAGACGGCTGCATGGTTATTTTCTTCCTAATATTATCAATCTTGCACGTAAAGAAGTTCATAAAGTCATGTGGTGACACCCACAGCCTAACCACAAGGTCTACACTTCACAATAATGGTAACCTCAAAAATGTACAAAAATTAACTCTTTTAAATGTCAAATATAACTGAACATCAAACGTTAACAGGTCTTTCCCTTTACTAAAAACACATTAAACAGCAACATTTCATAATTTACTCTCCTGAGCTATCCCTATGCAAAGCATGCTGGGAACTAGAAATCCACTGCCCAGTTTCAGTCAGTGCAACAGAAATGAATCATGTAGTCCTAAATGGTTTATGTTAACTTAACATTTTACTAATGTAATTTCATTTAACATAATTCAATTGAGTGTAAATGACAATTAAGTAAAAAACTAAAGATTGTGTTGTTTCAGCTTATTTTAATTAAATAACCTGAGCAAATAGCTAGAATAGAGTGTGCCGGTCAGAGAAAATCAAATTGGCTGTACAAGTCATTTTAACTTAAATTATATTAAAATGACAAGTTGAAACTTGTATAAAAATGATGAAATTGCTTAAATGATGTTGATTAGCTAAAGTAATGTAAAAACATAATTTGTCGTGACTCATCATATTTTTATACTGTATCTGCATTTTACATTAATGAATTATAATAAAATATTAACATGTATTACCTACTCCACAAAAAAGTTACATTTAGTTTACTAAATAGGGGAGACCGGGTATGGTTGTAACACTTTTTTCTTCAGCACCTAAAACTGCCCTTATTTTTAGCTACACGTCTGAAACTTTTAGGCAAAGTACCCACATTTGTCTACTACAAATGGCAACAATTTAAATTTCTTCAACTATACCACAGACTTTGTGAGATGATGACAAATACAAATTGGTCCTTGGGGTAAGTTGTGACAGGTAGACAAAATGCAAAAAAACTAAGGGTACTCCAATGATATGCCACAACAACAGTTTTATTTTAAATGAATGGCTGCAACAATAAAATATATGTGAATATGCGTGTATATGTGTATATTGTGTGTGTTTTTGTTTGTGCATGTCTGTACGTGCACATTCATATGGGTGTTTGTGTGTATGTGTGTGTGAGAGAGAGCAAGAGCAAATTAACATAAACATCAGCATTCTGTAGAATTCTTAAAATCACAAAAATGTTCTTAGTTGTATGTAAGTGGATGGTTGTTTCAAAACACGTGTTACAACCTACCCCGACACTGTCACCCATTGTTTAGCTAGCTGTATTAGCATGGCGCTTTGAAATAAGCAGGAGGTTGATACACCATTCTTTACTAGAGAAACTACACTTTGACCTGATATAACTCATACAACATTATCTACAACGATAGAAGTACTAAACAAAATATTATCTTGTTATTTTTTTATTTATTTCTTACCTCAGAATTAGATTTTCTGCTGTAGCTTCAGGAGAGATAGCAACACAGACTGGAAAACCTCCATGTGGGATCGTAAAGGAAGCCAGAGGAAACTGAAACTGTCATATGACTCCTATCTTATCCGTGATTCGTGGAATTGGTAGTGTTACAACTCTCCCCATGTTACAACTATACCCAGTCTCCCCTACTGAACTACAAAATTGCACTGGCTCCGTATTAAACATCGCATACATTTTAAAATCTTGCTAATTACTTACAAAGCACTAAATGGTTTAGCTCCCCAGTACTTGAGCGAGCTCTTAATGCATTATACTCCATCACGTCTATTGCGGTCTCAAAACTCTGGCCAGTTGATAATACCTAGAATATCAAAATCAACTGCAGGCGGTCGATCCTTTTCCTATTTAGCACCTAAACTCTGGAACAGCCTTCTTAGCATTGTTCGGGAAGCAGACACACTCTGTCAGTTTAAATCTAGACTAAAAACGCATCTCTTTACTATGGCATACACATAAAACATTTTAATTTATATTTTATTCAAATTGTTAGGCTGCATTAACTAGGTCAGCCGGAACCGGGAACACTTCCCATAACACCTGATGTACTCGTTACATCATAAGAGGAATGGCATCTACGCTAATGTTAGCCTCTCTGTTTATCCCGAGGTTTACCGCAGTCAGCCGGATCCGGATCAGATGGTGGACCTGCTCCTAAATACGACCACAAAATTATCGTAAACGACTAAAAGTGCTGTATTATTATGCAGGCCAGACAAGTAATTTGGCAGTCATTTTGTAAAGAAAAACTACTCGCCTGCACACACACGTACTCAAACGCTCTTGCCTACAGACTAAACACGTGATGCTTACGTGCACGCCGTCACATGAAGATGATAACGGTATCGTTTTAAAACTATTTCTAAACCTGTTTGAGGTGTGCGTTCTCTAGCGCCGGCTAGGGGTGTGTGTTCTCTAGTGCCGGCTAGGGGTGTGTGTTCTCTAGCGCCCTGTTGCCGTGCCGATGAGCGGCCAGAACGCTTTGAGAGTTTCTGTTTCGGTTGAAAATGGTGTCGTGTAAGTGACCCAAAGTAAATAACTAATGATTATTCACAACGGAAATGAATCAATCAAACTCACTTTAGCTGGACAATAACTTTCTAGAGCTGATGTACAGCCAAAACAATCTCTCTTCATTAATCTCTGTTCTGTACTGTGACAGCGCTGTTTAAATGAAGGAGACGTGACTTTGACTTGACAAAAGATTAATTTGCAATTTGATTAAATTCCGTTGTTTTATTACTCAATTCAGCTTCTGTTTATGTTAAGCGTATAGTTCATGAAACAGGCGAGAGATCTTCTACACGTTCAGATGATATGAGTGAGTCTAGTGTCAGATCTGTACACTGAAACACACATAAGTTTACTCAAAATATTTGAGCTAACCCGTTAGCGCAAAATTTACATTTTACATACATTTTAATTACTCTTAACTTTAAATATATGAGTAAGCTAATTCATACATTTAACTTAAAATGTAATCATGTAATCTCAACTTGAATATTTTCAGTAGTGGAAACTTGACTAGCTTTAAATACCTAATTCAATAAATGCTATAGTTAATTGATTACACAATGCTTTGATAGCCGTAGCATAGCATAGCACGTGCGGAATGAGGACAGCAATATAGAACATATAACATAAATCTGTTTTCACTCGTCACATGGTGGGAACCATCAAACTCTTCTAAACATTAAACACTACTAAATATTTAACATTTATCCTGCACTGTAAACCCTAATGCTCAAAATAATGAATTTTGAGTAGAGTCAACTCAAATTAAACACATTAGTTCAATCAAATGAACTGTTATGAGTATTTAGAACTTTCTCTTTCTTTTGAGTTCACAAAACGGACACATTTTGAGTAATCTTTCATTGTTTTGAGTTTTATGAACTTATTGGTAACGCTTTAGATTACAGCCCGGAAAGTACTGCGTAAGTAAAGCGAATTTCAGACTACATGAAACAAGAGGGGAACAAACACCACTTTACTTTACAGCCTGCAGATTCACACTTACCCTGTAACTACATGGATAATTACCCCTTAATTCAAAAATACTTTCAGTAAATCATTTGTTAATTTTCCTGATAGTTACCCCTTTATTCCCCAAATATTACATATTGTTCCGTTATAACTACACGTACTTACTTTATAGTTACACTAGAATTACTGAAAGTTACGCTGTAAATTCGCTTTAGTTACACAGTACTTTCAGGGCTGTAATCTAAAGCGTTACCAACTTGTTTTTTTTTAAATTTAGACAAATTTCAATTTAAGCGAAACTGGGCTGGGATTTATATTTCCCAGCATGCTTTGCCATGGCACTCAAAAGGGAGAGTAAATGCTAACATTACGTGTTATATGATGTTTTTTGTGCAGGATTAATGTTAAGGTGGAGATTGAGTAGTGTTTAATGTTTTGCCACTTTTGAGTTTTTTGTAAGATTTTTGGATAGTAGTGACTCAAGTGTTACTACATACTTCTATAGGAATCACTAGTTATGTGGATCAGTATTCTAAAGTGAAACTCACTAGTAATTACTCAAGTGTTACTATCCAAAATATTACAAAAAACTCAAACGTTTACATTGACTTCAATCATTACTAGAGAGCTATCGTGCTTTTCACTGTAGAATACTGATCCAAATCATTAATTACTCATTCTGAAGGATTTACTAATACTTGAGTCACTACTAGTGGGTTACTATGACCCTCACTTTAGAATTAATTATACATTATTCTATTATTATTATTATTATATATAATGTGTGTGTGTGTTACATTTACTGCAATAATCAGTGTTTCTGTCTGGTTCTCCAGCACAAACATCCACACACTCTTACATCCAGACACATTTACTGGAGAAGAGAGATGACAGGAGATATTAACACTTGATTAATGAAGTGAGTTTGTGCTTAAAACAAGAGCAAATATCTGCCAGTATAGTCAGAGAAATAAACTTTATGTGGTGAAGTGTGTTTCTGCACTGGAAAAAACTATGAAACAATCTTGTGAACTGTTGTCAAGTTAACTTTATTTATATAGCGCTTCATAATGCCGATTGTTTCAAAGCAGCTTCACAGTGTTAAACAGGAAAATAATGAACAGAATTGTTGTGATCTCTCTCTGTGTGTGTGTTTGTGTGTTTCATGTTGCTGTTTGTATTTGTCTTTGTGTTTCTGTCCGCATGTCCAGCCTAAAGAGGACAGACAAGAGCAGAGCGAACATGTCACGGCACGTTTGAGTCACGCTGCCCAACTTAGTCACGGCTGAAGATGAATATAGAGTCATCTAGAGAACCACACCTCACACACACACACACACACACACACACACACACACACACACACACACACCTCAACACACCTCAACACACCTCAACACTCTCACACACACACACACACACACACCTCCTTTATGTCTGTGCGATCACAATCTTCTTCAGTCTCATCTTTTATCAGCTTCTGTTCTTTTACATGTTAAAGGAATAATTCAGTCAAATATCTTCATTTACTCGCCTCACGCCGTTCCAAACTCTTCCATGACAGTATAGGATGATGGTAATGCTCTTTCTATCATAGAAAGACTGAGGAAGCACATAATTATTTGCAGAAAAATGTCCAAATCTATCACCATGTCAAACGTGTTCATGTACTATATAATGAGAATAAGAGCTGTTAATGTGAAACGTTAATGACCCCAGCATGACTTCATCTCTAGGTAAATCACTGCTGCGGCTGCTGGTTTGTGTGATATTGCATTCCTGCAGGGCTGGACACAAAATAACACGACACCTAACCCTAACCTACCCCCACCCCACACACACACACACACGATCTGAGGAATCATTCACACACCGTTCCAGAGGAAGATGAGCCAAACACACACTGATGTACGGGGGACCGTGACAGATTCACACGCACACTTACACACACACACACACACTCACACTCACACTCACACTCATACACTCACACACACACACACACGTTTGTTTTTGTGAATTGCGGGGACATTCCATAGGCATAATGGTTTTTATACCGTACAAACTGTACATTCTATCTCCCTACACTACCCCTAAACCTACCCATCACACACACACACACACACTACCCCACCCCTAAACCTACCCATCACACACACACACACACACACTACCCCACCCCTAAACCTACCCATCACACACACACACACACTACCCCTACCCCTAAACCTACCCATCACACACACACACACACACTACCCCACCCCTAAACCTACCCATCACACACACACACACACACACACACACACACTACCCCTACCCCTAAACCTACCCATCACACACACACACACACACTACCCCTACCCCTAAACCTACCCATCACACACACACACACACACACACACACACTACCCCACCCCTAAACCTACCCATCACACACACACACACACTACCCCTACCCCTAAACCTACCCATCACACACACACACACACACTACCCCACCCCTAAACCTACCCATCACACACACACACACACACACACTCACTCACAGTCAGTCACACACACACACACACACACACACACACGCACTAACTCACTCACTCACAGTCAGTCACACACACACACACTCACACACGTGAGGAGAGAAAGGAAGGAAGAATGTTCTCATGGCCGCATTATATTGTGTTTGAGGATAAACGGGCCGGACAGACGCTCATCATTTATGGGTTTAGCATGACTGCGCTCGGAGCGATTCACAATCCCAGGATCCCGACCTCCACCCCGACGTGTCCCTGCGTGCTTCTATTTTAGAAACGCTGTTCTTCTGCTTCTGAAGCCTTCAAGACCAACCCCTGCTGTCAAGGCCCAGAGGAGCGCAAGGCTTTCTGATTATTATTTTCATCTGCTCAGCAGAACGGAATATCATACGGCAGATCTGATGTAAGAGTTCAGAGGCTCGTGTTAGATTCACTCCAGCTAACGTCTTCATATCCCTCATGCTGCGGATACACACGTCACCACACAATGAGAATCAGCCGCGGAAATCACTTCATTCACACTCGGGAGCAAACGACTCAGAAACATGACATTTCTGCTAAACTGAGTTCACAATACTTTTCAAAGCAAAACCTCCAGTGATTCGGTTCAGTTTTATCCAACAGAGATGAACGTTTATTATGCTTGTACGTATAAAATCAGTGTTTCTGTCTCGTTCTCCAGCACAAACATCTAAACATCCTTAAATCAGGACACATTTACTGGAGAAGAGAGATGACTGGAGATATTACGACAAATGCATCAAAATAAAGAGAGTTTGTGCTTAAAACAAGAGCGAATAGTCAGAAAAATAACCCTGTTTTCCCTTTGAATTAAGTAGATTTTTCTGACCTCATTGGCAGATATTTGTTGTTTTAAGCACAAACTCACTTCGTTTTCCTGAGTAGATTCAGTATGTCAGAAAGGCGCTGTATATGAAGCTGTTTATGTGTCAGTTCACACATCGTGCACTAGTATTGTGCAAGGAACCGTGCAAACATTAATGGATAATCTCATTTGTGTGAAAGCTGTTGGTGTTTTGCTGCCACTAGAGTTCATTTCAGCGGAAACGGCACGCTTTTCCAGTGAGCTTGAGCTGGGAAGGTTTCCTCTCCCGTATTTACTCAGAACCAAACCTGATCTCGACTAATCTCACCCTCTCATCTCTCTCATGATGGTCATATTAGCAGATGTCATCGTTGCCACGGAGACCAGTGAACTGATGACATCAGTCGATGATATCACGGTCTACACATCACTTCCCCTCTGGCCGCCCGAGATGATGCTTTAATTATCAGGAGGTGAAGGGTCATGCGGTCAGACGCTCCGGGTTTTTAGCCGTTGGTCATTTCATAACACTATACACTATATCGGCAAAAGTTTTGTGACGCCTGCCTTTACATGCACATGAGCTTTAATGCCACCCCATTCTTAATCCGTAGGGTTTAATATGGAGTTGGCCCACCCTTTGCAGCTATAACAGCTTCAACTCTTCTGGGAAGGCTTTCCACAAGGTTTAGGAGTGTGTTTATGGGAATTTCTGACCATTCTTCTAGAAGCGTGGGAGTGATTGAACACCTGTGATTTGGAGGGGCGTCCCAATACTTTTGGCAATATAGTGTGTCCTCACCTGGTTACAAAATATCATACATGTGGTTAATACTGTATGTAAACATTCCTCCTTCACGTTTCCTCCCGCTCCTTTAGGGATGTTGAGCTCTGACACACAGGAAAGGCTGAATTCATGACGGATTGTGAAGGGCACAGAAATCAAACCGACTTCAGTTTAAAGAAGTTGCTAAATACATTACAAATTACTGACTAAATGGAGGATATTCAAGCAGACAATATCTTTTAGATAATTATCTGATGATTAATAATACATAACAAGGAGTTTCAGATAGGCTCAAAAACACATAAATGCACGCCGACTGTAAGTTATTATTGTTATCATATCGCTTGAAGCATCTGAGATGCGCGCAGCAGATTTGATGCTCATGTTTCCCTGCGTCGCAGCAGATTCTGTGGCTAATAATCCTCCAGCACTTGATTATGACATTTGGATATGAGAGATAAACACACATGTTGAGTTGGAGCACAGTCTGGGGTCTGACCTGCTGTCCATCTGTCTCCGGAGCTGGACGCACACGAGTCTGCCATCAGATCAGAGAGAAACACACAGACGGACAGAAGATTCCCGTTCCCGTGTTCGGCAGCCGGTCGGGATCAAGCCGTGAGAGACTCTTCAGTCATTACAAAACCATGTAAAGAAAATCTTAAACATTGCCATCGTTTTACAAATTGAAATGTCTAATATAGGAGCAGATTTAGATTGTGTTTGAGTGCCACAATGTTTTTTTTTTTTT
>CM077194.1:577500-647500 GCA_039654625.1 Rhinogobio ventralis | reverse complement strand
GCTGCTGAATATTCGATCCCTTTCCTCTAAAACGCTTATTGTTAATGATATGATTACAGATAATAATCTAGATGTGCTGTGTTTGACAGAAACCTGGCTAAAACCTGACGACTACATTACTTTAAATGAGTCCACCCCACAAGATTATTGTTATAAACACGAGCCGCGTCTGAAAGGTAAAGGGGGAGGTGTTGCTGTAATTTATAATAATATCTTCAGTATTACTCAGAAGTCTAGTTTCAAATATAATTCCATTGAAGTTTTGGTGCTTTACGTAACGTTATGTAGTGAAATTGATAAATCCTGTTTAACATTTGTGTTGGCTACTGTATACAGGCCACCAGGGCACAATACACACTTTACCAGAGAATTTGCTGATTTTTTATCAGAGTTAGTACTGGCTACAGATAAAGTCCTAATTGTTGGTGATTTTAATATCCATGTAGACAATGAAAAAGACGCATTGGGATTGGCATTTAGAGACATTCTAAACTCTATTGGAGTTAGGCAACACGTATCAGGACCCACTCATCGCCGTAATCATACTTTAGACCTAATATTGTCACATGGAATAAATGTTGATACCGTTGAAATTCTGCAGCAGAGCGATGACATCTCAGATCATTACCTAGTATCATGTATGCTTAATTTAGCAAAGGCTGCAAAGCCGTTCCCTCGCTTCAAATATGGCAGGACTATCACTGCTGAGACTAAAGATTTCTTTATAAATAAACTTCCTCATCAGTTTCATCTCCTCAGCATCCCAGATAGCCCAGAGGAACTCGATGTTGCAACAGAAACTATTGACTCTCTCTTTTCCAGCACTTTAGACACAGTTGCTCCTCTGCGCTTAAAGAAGATTAAAGAGAATAGTCCAACACCGTGGTACAACAAGCACACCCGGGCCCTTAAAACAGCAGCCAGAAAAATGGAGTGCAGCTGGAAGAAAACAAAACTGGAAGTTTTTCGCATTTCGTGGAAAGAGAGCATGATTTCATACAGAAAGGCCGTAAAAACTGCTAGATCTGCTTATTTCTCGACTCTCTTAGAAGAAAACAAACACAACCCTAGGTATTTATTCGATACAGTGGCTAAATTAACCAAAGATAAAGCTTAAACTTCTGATGTCTGCCAACAGCACAGCAGTAATGACTTTATGAACTTCTTTACTTGTAAGATTGATAATATTAGGAAAGAAATTATAACCATGCAGCCGTCTACTACTGTATCACATCAGACAGAGCATTGTAGTGTCACTGAGGAAAAATTACATTCATTCACTGCTATAGGAGAAGAAGAATTGGCTAAACTCGTTAAATCATCAAAATCAACAACATGTATGCTCGACCCTATACCGACTAAACTAATAAAAGAGATGCTTCCAGAGGTCATAGATCCTCTTCTTAATATCATTAATTCATCCTTGACTTTAGGATATGTACCGAAAACTTTTAAGTTGGCTATTATTAAACCACTTATTAAAAAACCGCAACTTGACCCTACAGAATTAGTCAATTACAGGCCAATCTCAAATCTACCCTTTCTGTCAAAAAACTAGAAAAGGCAGTGTCCTCACAATTATGCTCCTTTTTAGAAAAAAATGGTATCTGTGAGGTTTTCCAGTCAGGATTTAGACCACATCATAGTACTGAGACTGCTCTCATTAGAGTTACAAATGATTTACTCTTATCATCCGATCGTGGTTGTATCTCTCTGTTAGTGTTACTCGATCTTAGCGCTGCATTCGATACCATCGACCACAACATTCTTTTGAATAGACTCGAAGATTATGTTGGCATTAGTGGAATTGCATTGGCATGGTTTAAATCATACTTATCTGACCGTTATCAGTTTGTAGCAGTAAATGAAGAGATCTCACACCGATCACAAGTTCAGTATGGAGTACCGCAGGGCTCAGTGTTAGGACCGTTGCTCTTCACCCTGTACATGCTACCACTGGGAGATATCATTAGGAAGCATGGCGTTAGTTTTCATTGTTATGCTGACGATACTCAGCTCTATATTTCTTCACGCCCTGACGAAACTTACCAATTCACAAGATTAACGGAATGCATAGCTGATATAAAAAATTGGATGACTAGTAATTTCCTGCAACTTAATTCAGAAAAAACTGAATTTTTAATTATTGGACAAAAAAACTCCACATGTAGTAACCTAGAATACTGTCTAACACTTGATGGCTGCTCTGTCAAGTCCTCGTCGTCAGTTAGGAACCTGGGTGTGCTCTTTGATACCAATCTCTCGATTGAAAGCCACGTTTCTAGCATCTGTAAAACTGCATTCTACCATCTTAAAAATATATCTAAATTACGGCATATGCTTTCAATGCAAAATGCTGAACAGTTAGTTCATGCGTTCATGAGCTCAAGGCTAGATTATTGTAATGCTCTACTGGGTGGTTGCCCCGCTCGCTTAATAAATAAACTGCAGCTGGTCCAAAACGCAGCAGCTCGAGTTCTTACTAGAACCAGGAAGTATGACCATATTAGCCCGGTTCTGTCAACACTGCACTGGCTCCCTATTAAACATCGCATACATTTTAAAATCTTGCTAATTACTTACAAATCACTAAATGGTTTAGCTCCCCAGTACTTGAGCGAGCTCTTAACGCATTATACTCCATCACGTCTATTGCGGTCTCAAAACTCTGGCCAGTTGATAATACCTAGAATATCAAAATCAACTGCAGGCGGTCGATCCTTTTCCTATTTAGCACCTAAACTCTGGAACAGCCTTCCTAGCATTGTTTCGGGAAGCAGACACACTCTGTCAGTTTAAATCTAGACTAAAAACGCATCTCTTTACTATGACATACACATAAAACATTTTAATTTATATTTTATTCAAATTGTTAGGCTGCATTAACTAGGTCAGCCGGAACCGGGAACACTTCCCATAACACCTGATGTACTTGTTACATCATAAGAGGAATGGCATCTACGCTAATGTTAGTCTCTCTGTTTATCCCGAGGTTTACCGCAGTCAGCCGGATCCGGGCCGTATCCAGATCAGATGGTGGACCAGCGCCCAGACATTACCAACGCATCCCTGAAGTGTCTGCAGAGACCGTGTCCAGTAGTCTACCCTCTGAAATTGCTCATCGACATGGCATCCTCAATGGATCCATCTCCGGCGTGATGACTCCGATATTTCGAATATTCCTATTTAATAATTGTTTAATTGACACGCCATCCTCAATAAACCCGGTGTGATGCCTCCGATCTTTCGAATAATCCAATCTAATATTAATTCTGACCTATAAGGTGGCCAAAATAATAAACATACACTGTTTGTTAATTGGCCAGAGGAGAACTGGCACCCCGACTGAGCCTGGTTTCTCCCAAGGTTTATTTTTCTCCATTAGGACACCTGATGGAGTTTTGGTTCCTTGCCACTGTCGCCTCTGGCTTGCTCAGTTGGGGACACAAAATTTTCAAATAAATATCCAAATAAATTTAATTACTAAACTAAATTATATCAACTACATTACTTGAATATATATGATAATTGAAATGAGCTGATGACATCACCGTTTCCTCCAGAGCGGCTGTACAGCCCAATCAGATTCTGTTCATTATTTTCCTGTTTAACACTGTGAAGCTGCTTTGAAACAATCTGCATTGTAAAAAGCGCTATATAAATAAAGTTGACTTGACTTGACTTGACTCTCACTTACACTTTTACTCGTGCACACACACAAACACTCACTCACTCACACACACTCACACATGCACACACACTCACGCACACACAGTCACACGCACACACAATTCAGTCAAATATCTTCATTTACACGCCATCATGCCGTTCCAAACTCTCCCAAGACTTTTCCCATGATAGTAGGGAGAGTGGGGTAAGATGAGCCAGTGGGTAAGTTGACCCCCCCCCCCCCTTATCTTGGGTTAGGGTCATATTTAGGGTTTAATTTTTAGTTTGAGTTTATTTGATAGGAACAATACAGTACAGCAAGTACACAGAAAATCCTTCTCTGATATGAACCAGAAGATACATAATCATGTATATCTTTACACCTGTAGTCCCTAATGACCTAACATGATGGAAATGCCCTAAAACTGACAAATAAACCATCATAGAAAGACTGAGGAAGCACATAATTATTTGCAGAAAAATGTCCAAATCTATCACCATGTCAAACGTGTTCATGTACTATATAATGAGAATAAGAGCTGTTAATGTGAAACGTTAATGACCCCAGCATGACTTCATCTCTAGGTAAATCACTGCTGCGGCTGCTGGTTTGTGTGATATTGCATTCCTGCAGGGCTGGACACAAAATAACACGACATTCCCAAATTTAAAACTAAAGGTTAATGCAAATAATGAAGGCTGTAGGGCGGACTCGTGCTTCCCGTTAGCCGCGTGTCACCGCTAATGTGGAGCAAACAGGTGCCTCTGACAACAGGTGACCTTGGAGAGCAGCCGCGCGTTCATGACATCTTCTGCCCACATCGCTCTCTTTACCTGATGTTACTGAGCACGAGCCGCTCTCGCAGCCGTCGGAGGAGATCATCCCTGCGGAGAGAACAGTGAGACCTGACGTCTGTGTCGAGTACGGCACGGCAGCGGGTTCATTTATGCAAAGCTGCCTCGCCGTAAATGTCACGGCTCGCCACAGGCCTGTGGTGCTTTTTGATATTAGCTGTGCTTTACACTGTATATGAGACACAAGACTGATTCAAACTCATATAGATCAGACATTTGGTCTTTGATGACTTTTAGTATCAGTCTCAGACAGACGAACTGATATGGATTAAGCACTAAAAAGCATAACTGAATATGTACATGATGTTCTTCCTCAGTGTTTCTGTCTTGTTTTCCAGCACACATATCTAAACATCCTTAAATCAAGACACATTTACTGGAGAAGTGAAATGACTGAAGATATTACAGGGATAGTTCACCCAAACATAAAAATTCTGTCATTAATTACTCACAATCACGCCGTTCCAAACTCGTAAGACTTTCGTTCATCTGCAGAACACAAATGAAGATATTTTTACTGAAATCTAAGCAATTTCTGTAATCTCCACTGACAGATACACAACTTACAAATTTTCTGAAGAGACTCTATTGCTTTATATGATGAACTGAGTAACGCGAGAATGAACCTCATTGGTTCTTGCTGAAGCTCAAACGTGATGCGTAACACTAGAATGACCCTCATTGGCTCTTGCTGAAGCTCAAACATGCTGCATAACACGAGAATGAACCTCATTGGTTCCTGCTGAAGCTCAAACGTGCTGCGTAACACGAGAATGAACCTCATTGGCTCTCGCTGAAGCTCAAACGTGATGCGTAACACAAGAATGAACCTCATTGGCTCTCGCTGAAGCTCAAACGTGATGCGTAACACGAGAATGAACCTCATTGGCTCTCGCTGAAGCTCAAACGTGATGCGTAACACGAGAATGAACCTCATTGGTTCCTGCTGAAGCTCAAACGTGCTGCGTAACACGAGAATGAACCTCATTGGCTCTCGCTGAAGCTCAAACGTCCTGCGTAACACGAGAATGAACCTCATTGGTTCCTGCTGAAGCTCAAACGTGATGCGTAACACGAGAATGAACCTCATTGGCTCTCGCTGAAGCTCAAACGTGCTGCGTAACACGAGAATGAACCTCATTGGCTCTCGCTGAAGCTCAAACGTGATGCGTAACACGAGAATGAACCTCATTGGTTCCTGCTGAAGCTCAAACGTGATGCGTAACACGAGAATGAACCTCATTGGCTCTCGCTGAAGCTCAAACGTGCTGCGTAACACAAGAATGAACCTCATTGGCTCTCGCTGAAGCTCAAACGTGATGCGTAACACGAGAATGAACCTCATTGGTTCCTGCTGAAGCTCAAACGTGATGCGTAACACGAGAATGAACCTCATTGGCTCTCGCTGAAGCTCAAACGTGCTGCGTAACACGAGAATGAACCTCATTGGCTCTCGATGAAGCTCAAACGTGATGCGTAACACGAGAATGAACCGCATTGGTTCCTGCTGAAGCTCAAACGTGATGCGTAACACGAGAATGAACCTCATTGGCTCTCGCTGAAGCTCAAACGTGATGCGTAACACGAGAATGAACCTCATTGGCTCTCGCTGAAGCTCAAACGTGCTGCGTAACACGAGAATGAACCTCATTGGCTCTCGCTGAAGCTCAAACGTGATGCGTAACACGAGAATGAACCTCATTGGCTCTCGCTGAAGCTCAAACGTGATGCGTAACACGAGAATGAACCTCATTGGCTCTCGCTGAAGCTCAAACGTGATGCGTAACACGAGAATAAACCTCATTGGCTCTCGCTGAAGCTCAAACGTGCTGCGTAACACGAGAATGAACCTCATTGGCTCTCGCTGAAGCTCAAACGTGATGCGTAACACGAGAATGAACCTCATTGGCTCTCGCTGAAGCTCAAACGTGATGCGTAACACGAGAATGAACCTCATTGGCTCTCGCTGAAGCTCAAACGTGCTGCGTAACACAAGAATGAACCTCATTGGTTCCTGCTGAAGCTCAAACGTGCTGCGTAACACAAGAATGAACCTCATTGGCTCTCGCTGAAGCTCAAACGTGATGCGTAACACGAGAATGAACCTCACTGGCTCTCGCTGAAGCTCAAACGTGATGCGTAACACTAGAATGAACCTCATTGGTTCTCGCCGAAGCTCAAACGTGCTGCGTAACACGAGAATGAACCTCATTGGCTCTCGCTGAAGCTCATACGTGATGCGTAACACGAGAATGAACCTCATTGGTTCTTGCCGAAGCTCAAACGTGCTGCGTAACACGAGAATGAACCTCATTGGCTCTCGCTGAAGCTCAAACGTGATGCGTAACACGAGAATGAACCTCATTGGCTCTCACTGAAGCTCAAACGTGCTGCGTAACACGTGAATTAACCTCATTGGCTCTCGCTGAAGCTCAAACGTGATGCGTAACACTAGAATGAACCTCACTGGTTCTCGCTGAAGCTCAAACGTGATGCGTAACACGAGAATGAACCTCATTGGCTCTCTCTGAAGCTCAAACGTGATGCGTAACACTAGAATGAACCTCACTGGTTCTCGCTGAAGCTCAAACGTGCTGTGTAACACTAGAATGAACCTCACTGGTTCTCGCTGAAGCTCAAACGTGATGCGTAACACTAGAATGAACCTCACTGGTTCTCGCTGAAGCTCAAACGTGATGCGTAACACTAGAATGAACCTCATTGGTTCTTGCCGAAGCTCAAACGTGATGCGTAACACGAGAATGAACCTCATTGGCTCTCGCTGAAGCTCAAACGTGCTGCGCAACACAAGAATAGACCTCATTGGCTCTCGCTGAAGCTCAAACGTGATGCGTAACACGAGAATGAACCTCATTGGCTCTCGCTGAAGCTCATACGAGATGCGTAACACGAGAATGAACCTCATTGGCTCTCGCTGAAGCTCAAACGTGATGCGTAACACGAGAATGAACCTCATTGGCTCTCGCTGAAGCTCAAACGTGCTGCGTAACACGAGAATGAACCTCATTGGGTCTCGCTGAAGCTCAAACGTGATGCGTAACACGAGAATGAACCTCATTGGCTCTCGCTGAAGCTCAAACGTGATGCGTAACACTAGAATGAACCTCATTGGTTCTTGCCGAAGCTCAAACGTGATGCGTAACACGAGAATGAACCTCATTGGCTCTCGCTGAAGCTCAAACGTGATGCGTAACACGAGAATGAACCTCATTGGCTCTCGCTGAAGCTCAAACGTGCTGCGTAACACGAGAATGAACCTCATTGGCTCTCGCTGAAGCTCAAACGTGATGCGTAACACTAGAATGAACCTCATTGGTTCTCGCCGAAGCTCAAACGTGATGCGTAACACGAGAATGAACCTCATTGGCTCTCGCTGAAGCTCAAACGTGCTGCGTAACACAAGAATGAACCTCATTGGCTCTCGCTGAAGCTCAGACATGCTGTGTAACACGAGAATGACCCTCATGAGAATGAACCTCATTGGCTCTCGCTGAAGCTCAAACGTGCTGCATAACACGAGAATGAACCTCATTTGCTCTCGCTGAAGCTCAAACGTGATGCGTAACACGAGAATGAACCTCATTGGTTCCTGCTGAAGCTCAAACGTGCTGCGTATCACGAGAATGAACCTCATTGGTTCCTGCTGAAGCTCAAACGTGCTGAGTAACACGTGAATGAACCTCATTGGTTCTCGCTGAAGCTCAAACGTGATGCGTAACACGAGAATGAACCTCATTGGTTCCTGCTGAAGCTCAAACGTGCTGCGTAACACGAGAAAGAAACCTCATTGGCTCTCGCTGAAGCTCAAACGTGCTGCGTAACACAAGTATGAACCTCATTGGCTCTTGCTGAAGCTCAAACATGATGCGTAACACGAGAATGAACCTCATTGGCTCTCGTTGAAGCTCAAACGTGCTGCGTAACACGAGAATGAACCTCATTGGCTCTCGCTGAAGCTCAAACGTGCTGCATAATACGAGAATGAACCTCATTGGTTCTTGCTGAAGCTCAAACGTGATGCGTAACACGAGAATGAAACTCATTGGTTCTCGCTGAAGCTCAAACGTGCTGCGTAATACGAGAATGAACCTCATTGGCTCTCGCTGAAGCTCAAACGTGCTGCGTAAAAATACGAGAATGAACCTCATTGGTTCTTGCTGAAGCTCAAACGTGCTGCGTAATACGAGAATGAACCTCATTAGCTCTCGCTGAAGCTCAAATGTGATGCATAACACGAGAATGAACCTCAATGGCTCTCGCTGAAGCTCAAACGTGCTGCGTAATACGAGAATGAACCTCATTGGCTCTCGCTGAAGCTCAAATGTGATGCGTAACACGTGAATGAACCTCATTGGTTCTCGCTGAAGCTCAAACGTGATGCGTAACACGAGAATGAACCTCATTGGCTCTCGCTGAAGCTCAAACGTGCTGCGTAATACGAGAATGAACCTCATTGGCTCTCGCTGAAGTTCAAACGTGATGCGTAACACGAGAATGAACCTCATTGGCTCTCGCTGAAGCTCAAACGTGCTGCGTAATACGAGAATGAACCTCATTGGCTCTCGCTGAAGCTCAAATGTGATGCGTAACACGAGAATGAACCTCATTTGCTCTCGCTGAAGCTCAAACGTGCTGCGTAATACGAGAATGAACCTCATTGGCTCTCGCTGAAGCTCAAATGTGATGCATAACACGAGAATGAACCTTATTGGCTCTCGCTGAAGCTCAAACGTGCTGCGTAATACGAGAATGAACCTCAATGGCTCTCGCTGAAGCTCAAACGTGCTGCGTAATACGAGAATGAACCTCATTGGCTCTCGCTGAAGCTCAAATGTGATGCGTAACACGTGAATGAACCTCATTGGTTCTCGCTGAAGCTCAAACGTGATGCGTAACACGAGAATGAACCTCATTGGCTCTCGCTGAAGCTCAAACGTGATGCGTAACACGAGAATGAACCTCATTGGCTCTCGCTGAAGCTCAAACGTGCTGCGTAACACGAGAATGAACCTCATTGGTTCCTGCTGAAGCTCAAACGTGATACGTAACACGAGAATGAACCTCATTGGCTCTCGCTGAAGCTCAAACGTGATGCGTAACACGAGAATGAACCTCATTGGCTCTCGCTGAAGCTCAAACGTGATGCGTAACACGAGAATGAACCTCATTGGCTCTCGCTGAAGCTCAAACGTGCTGCGTAACACAAGAATAGACCTCATTGGCTCTTGCTGAAGCTCAAACATGCTGCGTAACACGAGAATGAACCTCATTGGTTCTTGTTGAAGCTCAAACGTGCTGTGTAACACTAGAATGAACCTCACTGGTTCTCGCTGAAGCTCAAACGTGATGCGTAACACTAGAATATACCTCACTGGTTCTCGCTGAAGCTCAAACGTGCTGTGTAACACTAGAATGAACCTCACTGGTTCTCGCTGAAGCTCAAACGTGATGCGTAACACTAGAATGAACCTCACTGGTTCTCGCTGAAGCTCAAACGTGATGCGTAACACTAGAATGAACCTCATTGGTTCTTGCCGAAGCTCAAACGTGATGCGTAACACGAGAATGAACCTCATTGGCTCTCGCTGAAGCTCAAACGTGCTGCGCAACACAAGAATAGACCTCATTGGCTCTTGCTGAAGCTCAAACATGCTGCGTAACACGAGAATGAACCTCATTGGTTCTTGCTGAAGCTCAAACGTGCTGCGTAACACGAGAATGAACCTCATTGGTTCTTGCTGAAGCTCAAACATGCTGCGTAACACGAGAATGAACCTCATTGGCTCTCGCTGAAGCTCAAACGTGATGCGTAACACGAGAATGAACCTCATTGGGTCTCGCTGAAGCTCAAACGTGATGCGTAACACGAGAATGAACCTCATTGGCTCTCGCTGAAGCTCAAACGTGATGCGTAACACTAGAATGAACCTCATTGGTTCTCGCCGAAGCTCAAACGTGATGCGTAACACGAGAATGAACCTTATTGGCTCTCGCTGAAGCTCAAACGTGCTGCGTAACACAAGAATGAACCTCATTGGCTCTCGCTGAAGCTCAGACATGCTGTGTAACACGAGAATGACCCTCATTTGCTCTCGCTGCAGCTCAAACATGCTGCGTAACACGAGAATGAACCTCATTGGCTCTCGCTGGAGCTCAAACGTGCTGCGTAACACGAGGGTGACCCTCACTGGCTCTCGCTGAAGCTCAAACGTGATGCGTAACACGAGAATGAACCTCATTGGTTCCTGCTGAAGCTCAAACATGCTGCGTAACACGAGAATAAACCTCATTGGCTCTCGCTGAAGCTCAAACGTGCTGCATAACACGAGAATGAACCTCATTTGCTCTCGCTGAAGCTCAAACATGATGCGTAACACGAGAATGAACCTCATTGGCTCTCGTTGAAGCTCAAACGTGCTGCGTAACACGAGAATGAACCTCATTGGCTCTCGCTGAAGCTCAAACGTGCTGCGTAATACGAGAATGAACCTCATTGGTTCTTGCTGAAGCTCAAACGTGATGCGTAACACGAGAATGAAACTCATTGGTTCTCGCTGAAGCTCAAACGTACTGCGTAATACGAGAATGAACCTCATTGGCTCTCGCTGAAGCTCAAACGTGCTGCGTCATACGAGAATGAACCTCACTGGTTCTCGCTGAAGCTCAAACATGCTGCGTAACACAAGAATGAACCTCATTGGCTCTCGCTGAAGCTCAAACGTGCTGCATAACACGAGAATGAACCTCATTTGCTCTCGCTGAAGCTCAAACGTGCTGCGTAATACGAGAATGAACCTCATTGGCTCTCGCTGAAGTTCAAACGTGATGCGTAACACGAGAATGAACCTCATTGGCTCTCGCTGAAGCTCAAACGTGCTGCGTAATACGAGAATGAACCTCATTGGCTCTCGCTGAAGCTCAAATGTGATGCGTAACACGAGAATGAACCTCATTTGCTCTCGCTGAAGCTCAAACGTGCTGCGTAATACGAGAATGAACCTCATTGGCTCTCGCTGAAGCTCAAATGTGATGCATAACACGAGAATGAACCTTATTGGCTCTCGCTGAAGCTCAAACGTGCTGCGTAATACGAGAATGAACCTCAATGGCTCTCGCTGAAGCTCAAACGTGCTGCGTAATACGAGAATGAACCTCATTGGCTCTCGCTGAAGCTCAAATGTGATGCGTAACACGTGAATGAACCTCATTGGTTCTCGCTGAAGCTCAAACGTGATGCGTAACACGAGAATGAACCTCATTGGCTCTCGCTGAAGCTCAAACGTGATGCGTAACACGAGAATGAACCTCATTGGCTCTCGCTGAAGCTCAAACGTGCTGCGTAACACGAGAATGAACCTCATTGGTTCCTGCTGAAGCTCAAACGTGATACGTAACACGAGAATGAACCTCATTGGCTCTCGCTGAAGCTCAAACGTGATGCGTAACACGAGAATGAACCTCATTGGCTCTCGCTGAAGCTCAAACGTGATGCGTAACACGAGAATGAACCTCATTGGCTCTCGCTGAAGCTCAAACGTGCTGCGTAACACAAGAATAGACCTCATTGGCTCTTGCTGAAGCTCAAACATGCTGCGTAACACGAGAATGAACCTCATTGGTTCTTGTTGAAGCTCAAACGTGCTGTGTAACACTAGAATGAACCTCACTGGTTCTCGCTGAAGCTCAAACGTGATGCGTAACACTAGAATATACCTCACTGGTTCTCGCTGAAGCTCAAACGTGCTGTGTAACACTAGAATGAACCTCACTGGTTCTCGCTGAAGCTCAAACGTGATGCGTAACACTAGAATGAACCTCACTGGTTCTCGCTGAAGCTCAAACGTGATGCGTAACACTAGAATGAACCTCATTGGTTCTTGCCGAAGCTCAAACGTGATGCGTAACACGAGAATGAACCTCATTGGCTCTCGCTGAAGCTCAAACGTGCTGCGCAACACAAGAATAGACCTCATTGGCTCTTGCTGAAGCTCAAACATGCTGCGTAACACGAGAATGAACCTCATTGGTTCTTGCTGAAGCTCAAACGTGCTGCGTAACACGAGAATGAACCTCATTGGTTCTTGCTGAAGCTCAAACATGCTGCGTAACACGAGAATGAACCTCATTGGCTCTCGCTGAAGCTCAAACGTGATGCGTAACACGAGAATGAACCTCATTGGGTCTCGCTGAAGCTCAAACGTGATGCGTAACACGAGAATGAACCTCATTGGCTCTCGCTGAAGCTCAAACGTGATGCGTAACACTAGAATGAACCTCATTGGTTCTCGCCGAAGCTCAAACGTGATGCGTAACACGAGAATGAACCTTATTGGCTCTTGCTGAAGCTCAAACGTGCTGCGTAACACAAGAATGAACCTCATTGGCTCTCGCTGAAGCTCAGACATGCTGTGTAACACGAGAATGACCCTCATTTGCTCTCGCTGCAGCTCAAACATGCTGCGTAACACGAGAATGAACCTCATTGGCTCTCGCTGGAGCTCAAACGTGCTGCGTAACACGAGGGTGACCCTCACTGGCTCTCGCTGAAGCTCAAACGTGATGCGTAACACGAGAATGAACCTCATTGGTTCCTGCTGAAGCTCAAACATGCTGCGTAACACGAGAATAAACCTCATTGGCTCTCGCTGAAGCTCAAACGTGCTGCATAACACGAGAATAAACCTCATTGGCTCTCGCTGAAGCTCAAACATGATGCGTAACACGAGAATGAACCTCATTGGCTCTCGTTGAAGCTCAAACGTGCTGCGTAACACGAGAATGAACCTCATTGGCTCTCGCTGAAGCTCAAACGTGCTGCGTAATACGAGAATGAACCTCATTGGTTCTTGCTGAAGCTCAAACGTGATGCGTAACACGAGAATGAAACTCATTGGTTCTCGCTGAAGCTCAAACGTACTGCGTAATACGAGAATGAACCTCATTGGCTCTCGCTGAAGCTCAAACGTGCTGCGTCATACGAGAATGAACCTCACTGGTTCTCGCTGAAGCTCAAACATGCTGCGTAACACAAGAATGAACCTCATTGGCTCTCGCTGAAGCTCAAACGTGCTGCATAACACGAGAATGAACCTCATTTGCTCTCGCTGAAGCTCAAACATGCTGCGTAACACGAGAATGAACCTCATTGGCTCTCGCTGAAGCTCAAACGTGCTGCATAACACGAGAATGAACCTCATTTGCTCTCGCTGAAGCTCAAACATGCTGCGTAACACAAGAATGAACCTCATTGGCTCTCGCTGAAGCTCAAACGTGATGCGTAACACGAGAATGAACCTCATTGGTTCCTGCTGAAGCTCAAACGTGCTGCGTAACACGAGAATGAACCTCATTGGTTCCTGCTGAAGCTCAAACGTACTGAGTAACACGTGAATGAACCTCATTGGTTCTTGCTGAAGCTCAAACGTGATGCGTAACACGAGAATGAAACTCATTGGTTCTCGCTGAAGCTCAAACGTGCTGCGTAATACGAGAATGAACCTCATGAGAATGAACCTCATTGGCTCTCGCTGAAGCTCAAACGTGCTGCATAACACGAGAATGAACCTCATTTGCTCTCGCTGAAGCTCAAACATGCTGCGTAACACGAGAATGAACCTCATTGGCTCTCGCTGAAGCTCAAACGTGATGCGTAACACGAGAATGAACCTCATTGGTTCCTGCTGAAGCTCAAACGTGCTGCGTAACACGAGAATGAACCTCATTGGTTCCTGCTGAAGCTCAAACGTGCTGAGTAACACGTGAATGAACCTCATTGGTTCTCGCTGAAGCTCAAACGTGATGCGTAACACGAGAATGAACCTCATTGGTTCCTGCTGAAGCTCAAACGTGCTGCGTAACACGAGAAAGAAACCTCATTGGCTCTCGCTGAAGCTCAAACGTGCTGCGTAACACAAGTATGAACCTCATTGGCTCTTGCTGAAGCTCAAACATGATGCGTAACACGAGAATGAACCTCATTGGCTCTCGTTGAAGCTCAAACGTGCTGCGTAACACGAGAATGAACCTCATTGGCTCTCGCTGAAGCTCAAACGTGCTGCATAATACGAGAATGAACCTCATTGGTTCTTGCTGAAGCTCAAACGTGATGCGTAACACGAGAATGAAACTCATTGGTTCTCGCTGAAGCTCAAACGTGCTGCGTAATACGAGAATGAACCTCATTGGCTCTCGCTGAAGCTCAAACGTGCTGCGTAAAAATACGAGAATGAACCTCATTGGTTCTTGCTGAAGCTCAAACGTGCTGCGTAATACGAGAATGAACCTCATTAGCTCTCGCTGAAGCTCAAATGTGATGCATAACACGAGAATGAACCTCAATGGCTCTCGCTGAAGCTCAAACGTGCTGCGTAATACGAGAATGAACCTCATTGGCTCTCGCTGAAGCTCAAATGTGATGCGTAACACGTGAATGAACCTCATTGGTTCTCGCTGAAGCTCAAACGTGATGCGTAACACGAGAATGAACCTCATTGGCACTCGCTGAAGCTCAAACGTGCTGCGTAATACGAGAATGAACCTCATTGGCTCTCGCTGAAGTTCAAACGTGATGCGTAACACGAGAATGAACCTCATTGGCTCTCGCTGAAGCTCAAACGTGCTGCGTAATACGAGAATGAACCTCATTGGCTCTCGCTGAAGCTCAAATGTGATGCGTAACACGAGAATGAACCTCATTTGCTCTCGCTGAAGCTCAAACGTGCTGCGTAATACGAGAATGAACCTCATTGGCTCTCGCTGAAGCTCAAATGTGATGCATAACACGAGAATGAACCTTATTGGCTCTCGCTGAAGCTCAAACGTGCTGCGTAATACGAGAATGAACCTCAATGGCTCTCGCTGAAGCTCAAACGTGCTGCGTAATACGAGAATGAACCTCATTGGCTCTCGCTGAAGCTCAAATGTGATGCGTAACACGTGAATGAACCTCATTGGTTCTCGCTGAAGCTCAAACGTGATGCGTAACACGAGAATGAACCTCATTGGCTCTCGCTGAAGCTCAAACGTGATGCGTAACACGAGAATGAACCTCATTGGCTCTCGCTGAAGCTCAAACGTGCTGCGTAACACGAGAATGAACCTCATTGGTTCCTGCTGAAGCTCAAACGTGATACGTAACACGAGAATGAACCTCATTGGCTCTCGCTGAAGCTCAAACGTGATGCGTAACACGAGAATGAACCTCATTGGCTCTCGCTGAAGCTCAAACGTGATGCGTAACACGAGAATGAACCTCATTGGCTCTCGCTGAAGCTCAAACGTGCTGCGTAACACAAGAATAGACCTCATTGGCTCTTGCTGAAGCTCAAACATGCTGCGTAACACGAGAATGAACCTCATTGGTTCTTGTTGAAGCTCAAACGTGCTGTGTAACACTAGAATGAACCTCACTGGTTCTCGCTGAAGCTCAAACGTGATGCGTAACACTAGAATATACCTCACTGGTTCTCGCTGAAGCTCAAACGTGCTGTGTAACACTAGAATGAACCTCACTGGTTCTCGCTGAAGCTCAAACGTGATGCGTAACACTAGAATGAACCTCACTGGTTCTCGCTGAAGCTCAAACGTGATGCGTAACACTAGAATGAACCTCATTGGTTCTTGCCGAAGCTCAAACGTGATGCGTAACACGAGAATGAACCTCATTGGCTCTCGCTGAAGCTCAAACGTGCTGCGCAACACAAGAATAGACCTCATTGGCTCTTGCTGAAGCTCAAACATGCTGCGTAACACGAGAATGAACCTCATTGGTTCTTGCTGAAGCTCAAACGTGCTGCATAACACGAGAATGAACCTCATTGGTTCTTGCTGAAGCTCAAACATGCTGCGTAACACGAGAATGAACCTCATTGGCTCTCGCTGAAGCTCAAACGTGATGCGTAACACGAGAATGAACCTCATTGGGTCTCGCTGAAGCTCAAACGTGATGCGTAACACGAGAATGAACCTCATTGGCTCTCGCTGAAGCTCAAACGTGATGCGTAACACTAGAATGAACCTCATTGGTTCTCGCCGAAGCTCAAACGTGATGCGTAACACGAGAATGAACCTTATTGGCTCTCGCTGAAGCTCAAACGTGCTGCGTAACACAAGAATGAACCTCATTGGCTCTCGCTGAAGCTCAGACATGCTGTGTAACACGAGAATGACCCTCATTTGCTCTCGCTGCAGCTCAAACATGCTGCGTAACACGAGAATGAACCTCATTGGCTCTCGCTGGAGCTCAAACGTGCTGCGTAACACGAGGGTGACCCTCACTGGCTCTCGCTGAAGCTCAAACGTGATGCGTAACACGAGAATGAACCTCATTGGTTCCTGCTGAAGCTCAAACATGCTGCGTAACACGAGAATAAACCTCATTGGCTCTCGCTGAAGCTCAAACGTGCTGCATAACACGAGAATGAACCTCATTTGCTCTCGCTGAAGCTCAAACATGATGCGTAACACGAGAATGAACCTCATTGGCTCTCGTTGAAGCTCAAACGTGCTGCGTAACACGAGAATGAACCTCATTGGCTCTCGCTGAAGCTCAAACGTGCTGCGTAATACGAGAATGAACCTCATTGGTTCTTGCTGAAGCTCAAACGTGATGCGTAACACGAGAATGAAACTCATTGGTTCTCGCTGAAGCTCAAACGTACTGCGTAATACGAGAATGAACCTCATTGGCTCTCGCTGAAGCTCAAACGTGCTGCGTCATACGAGAATGAACCTCACTGGTTCTCGCTGAAGCTCAAACATGCTGCGTAACACAAGAATGAACCTCATTGGCTCTCGCTGAAGCTCAAACGTGCTGCATAACACGAGAATGAACCTCATTTGCTCTCGCTGAAGCTCAAACATGCTGCGTAACACGAGAATGAACCTCATTGGCTCTCGCTGAAGCTCAAACGTGCTGCATAACACGAGAATGAACCTCATTTGCTCTCGCTGAAGCTCAAACATGCTGCGTAACACGAGAATGAACCTCATTGGCTCTCGCTGAAGCTCAAACGTGATGCGTAACACGAGAATGAACCTCATTGGTTCCTGCTGAAGCTCAAACGTGCTGCGTAACACGAGAATGAACCTCATTGGTTCCTGCTGAAGCTCAAACGTACTGAGTAACACGTGAATGAACCTCATTGGTTCTTGCTGAAGCTCAAACGTGATGCGTAACACGAGAATGAAACTCATTGGTTCTCGCTGAAGCTCAAACGTGCTGCGTAATACGAGAATGAACCTCATTGGCTCTCGCTGAAGCTCAAACGTGATGCGTAAAAATACGAGAATGAACCTCATTGGTTCTTGCTGAAGCTCAAACGTGCTGCGTAATACGAGAATGAACCTCATTGGCTCTCGCTGAAGCTCAAATGTGATGCATAACACGAGAATGAACCTCATTGGCTCTCGTTGAAGCTCAAACGTGCTGCGTAACACGAGAATGAACCTCATTGGCTCTCGCTGAAGCTCAAACGTGCTGCGTAATACGAGAATGAACCTCATTGGTTCTTGCTGAAGCTCAAACGTGATGCGTAACACGAGAATGAAACTCATTGGTTCTCGCTGAAGCTCAAACGTACTGCGTAATACGAGAATGAACCTCATTGGCTCTCGCTGAAGCTCAAACGTGCTGCGTCATACGAGAATGAACCTCATTGGTTCTTGCTGAAGCTCAAACGTGCTGCGTAACACGAGAATGAACCTCATTGGCTCTCGCTGAAGCTCAAACGTGATGCGTAACACGAGAATGAACCTCATTGGTTCCTGCTGAAGCTCAAACATGCTGCGTAACACAAGAATGAACCTCATTGGCTCTCGCTGAAGCTCAAACGTGCTGCATAACACAAGAATGAACCTCATTTGCTCTCGCTGAAGCTCAAACATGCTGCGTAACACGAGAATGAACCTCATTGGCTCTCGCTGAAGCTCAAACGTGCTGCATAACACGAGAATGAACCTCATTTGCTCTCGCTGAAGCTCAAACATGCTGCGTAACACGAGAATGAACCTCATTGGCTCTCGCTGAAGCTCAAACGTGATGCGTAACACGAGAATGAACCTCATTGGTTCCTGCTGAAGCTCAAACGTGCTGCGTAACACGAGAATGAACCTCATTGGTTCCTGCTGAAGCTCAAACGTGCTGCGTAACACGAGAATGAACCTCATTGGTTCCTGCTGAAGCTCAAACGTACTGAGTAACACGTGAATGAACCTCATTGGTTCTCGCTGAAGCTCAAACGTGATGCGTAACACGAGAATGAAACTCATTGGTTCTCGCTGAAGCTCAAACGTGCTGCGTAATACGAGAATGAACTTCATTGGCTCTCGCTGAAGCTCAAACGTGCTGCGTAAAAATACGAGAATGAACCTCATTGGTTCTTGCTGAAGCTCAAACGTGCTGCGTAATACGAGAATGAACCTCATTGGCTCTCGCTGAAGCTCAAATGTGATGCATAACACGAGAATGAACCTCATTGGCTCTCGCTGAAGCTCAAACGTGCTGCGTAATAGGAGAATGAACCTCATTGGCTCTCGCTGAAGCTCAAATGTGATGCGTAACACGTGAATGAACCTCATTGGTTCTCGCTGAAGCTCAAACGTGATGCGTAACACGAGAATGAACCTCATTGGCTCTCGCTGAAGCTCAAACGTGCTGCGTAATACGAGAATGAACCTCATTGGCTCTCGCTGAAGTTCAAACGTGATGCGTAACACGAGAATGAACCTCATTTGCTCTCGCTGAAGCTCAAACGTGCTGCGTAATACGAGAATGAACCTCATTGGCTCTCGCTGAAGCTCAAATGTGATGCATAACACGAGAATGAACCTCATTGGCTCTCGCTGAAGCTCAAACGTGCTGCGTAATACGAGAATGAACCTCAATGGCTCTCGCTGAAGCTCAAACGTGCTGCGAAATATGAGAATGAACCTCATTGGCTCTCGCTGAAGCTCAAATGTGATGCGTAACACGTGAATGAACCTCATTGGTTCTCGCTGAAGCTCAAACGTGATGCGTAACACGAGAATGAACCTCATTGGCTCTCGCTGAAGCTCAAACGTGATGCGTAACACGAGAATGAACCTCATTGGCTCTCGCTGAAGCTCAAACGTGCTGCGTAACACGAGAATGAACCTCATTGGTTCCTGCTGAAGCTCAAACGTGATGCGTAACACGAGAATGAACCTCATTGGCTCTCGCTGAAGCTCAAACGTGATGCGTAACACGAGAATGAACCTCATTGGTTCTCGCTGAAGCTCAAACGTGATGCATAACACTAGAATGAACATCATTGGTTCTTGCCGAAGCTCAAACGTGATGCGTAACACTAGAATGAACCTCACTGGTTCTCGCTGAAGCTCAAACGTGATGCGTAACACTAGAATGAACCTCACTGGTTCTCGCTGAAGCTCAAACGTGCTGCGTAACAAGAGAATGAACCTCACTGGTTCTCGCTGAAGCTCAAACGTGATGCGTAACACTAGAATGAACCTCATTGGTTCTTGCCGAAGCTCAAACGTGATGCGTAACACGAGAATGAACCTCATTGGCTCTCGCTGAAGCTCAAACGTGCTGCGTAACACAAGAATAGACCTCATTGGCTCTTGCTGAAGCTCAAACATGCTGCGTAACACGAGAATGAACCTCATTGGTTCTTGTTGAAGCTCAAACGTGCTGTGTAACACTAGAATGAACCTCACTGGTTCTCGCTGAAGCTGAAACGTGATGCGTAACACTAGAATGAACCTCACTGGTTCTCGCTGAAGCTCAAACGTGCTGTGTAACACTAGAATGAACCTCACTGGTTCTCGCTGAAGCTCAAACGTGATGCGTAACACTAGAATGAACCTCACTGGTTCTCGCTGAAGCTCAAACGTGATGCGTAACACTAGAATGAACCTCACTGGTTCTTGCCGAAGCTCAAACGTGATGCGTAACATGAGAATGAACCTCATTGGCTCTCGCTGAAGCTCAAACGTGCTGCGCAACACAAGAATAGACCTCATTGGCTCTTGCTGAAGCTCAAACATGCTGCGTAACACGAGAATGAACCTCATTGGTTCTTGCTGAAGCTCAAACGTGCTGCGTAACACGAGAATGAACCTCATTGGTTCTTGCTGAAGCTCAAACGTGCTGCGTAACACAAGAATGAACCTCATTGGCTCTCGCTGAAGCTCAAACGTGATGCGTAACACGAGAATGAACCTCATTGGGTCTCGCTGAAGCTCAAACGTGATGCGTAACACGAGAATGAACCTCATTGGCTCTCGCTGAAGCTCATACGAGATGCGTAACACGAGAATGAACCTCATTGGCTCTCGCTGAAGCTCAAACGTGATGCGTAACACGAGAATGAACCTCATTGGCTCTCGCTGAAGCTCAAACGTGCTGCGTAACACGAGAATGAACCTCATTGGGTCTCGCTGAAGCTCAAACGTGATGCGTAACACGAGAATGAACCTCATTGGCTCTCGCTGAAGCTCAAACGTGATGCGTAACACTAGAATGAACCTCATTGGTTCTTGCCGAAGCTCAAACGTGATGCGTAACACGAGAATGAACCTCATTGGCTCTCGCTGAAGCTCAAACGTGATGCGTAACACTAGAATGAACCTCACTGGTTCTCGCTGAAGCTCAAACGTGATGCGTAACACGAGAATGAACCTCATTGGTTCTTGCCGAAGCTCAAACGTGATGCGTAACACGAGAATGAACCTCATTGGCCTTTGCTGAAGCTCAAACGTGCTGCGTAACACAAGAATGAAACTCACTGGTTCTCGCTGAAGCTCAAACGTGATGCGTAACACTAGAATGAACCTCATTGGTTCTCGCCGCAGCTCAAACGTGATGTGTAACACGAGAATGAACCTCATTGGCTCTCGCTGAAGCTCAAACGTGATGCGTAACACTAGAATGAACCTCATTGGTTCTCGCTGGAGCTCAAACGTGCTGCGTAACACAAGAATGAACCTCATTGGCTCTCGCTGAAGCTCAGACATGCTGTGTAACACGAGAATGACCCTCATTGGCTCTCGCTGAAGTTCAAACGTGATGCGTAACACTAGAATGAACCTCATTGGTTCTTGCCGAAGCTCAAACGTGCTGCGTAACACGAGAATGAACCTCAATGGTTCTTGCTGAAGCTCAAACGTGATGCGTAACACTAGAATGAACCTCATTGGCTCTCGCTGAAGCTCAAACGTGATGCGTAACACGAGAATGAACCTCATTGGTTCTTGCCGAAGCTCAAACGTGATGCGTAACACTAGAATGAACCTCATTGGCTCGCGCTGAAGCTCAAACGTGCTGCGTAACACAAGAATAGACCTCATTGGCTCTTGCTGAAGCTCAAACATGCTGCGTAACACGAGAATGAACCTCATTGGTTCTTGTTGAAGCTCAAACGTGCTGTGTAACACTAGAATGAACCTCACTGGTTCTCGCTGAAGCTCAAACGTGATGCGTAACACTAGAATGAACCTCACTGGTTCTCGCTGAAGCTCAAACGTGCTGTGTAACACTAGAATGAACCTCACTGGTTCTCGCTGAAGCTCAAACGTGATGCGTAACACTAGAATGAACCTCACTGGTTCTCGCTGAAGCTCAAACGTGATGCGTAACACTAGAATGAACCTCATTGGTTCTTGCCGAAGCTCAAACGTGATGCGTAACACGAGAATGAACCTCATTGGCTCTCGCTGAAGCTCAAACGTGCTGCGCAACACAAGAATAGACCTCATTGGCTCTTGCTGAAGCTCAAACATGCTGCGTAACACGAGAATGAACCTCATTGGTTCTTGCTGAAGCTCAAACGTGCTGCGTAACACGAGAATGAACCTCATTGGTTCTTGCTGAAGCTCAAACGTGCTGCGTAACACGAGAATGAACCTCATTGGCTCTCGCTGAAGCTCAAACGTGATGCGTAACACGAGAATGAACCTCATTGGGTCTCGCTGAAGCTCAAACGTGATGCGTAACACGAGAATGAACCTCATTGGCTCTCGCTGAAGCTCAAACGTGATGCGTAACACTAGAATGAACCTCATTGGTTCTCGCCGAAGCTCAAACGTGATGCGTAACACTAGAATGAACCTCATTGGTTCTCGCCGAAGCTCAAACGTGATGCGTAACACGAGAATGAACCTCATTGGCTCTCGCTGAAGCTCAAACGTGATGCGTAACACTAGAATGAACCTCATTGGTTCTCGCCGAAGCTCAAACGTGATGCGTAACACGAGAATGAACCTCATTGGCTCTCGCTGAAGCTCAAACGTGATGCGTAACACAAGAATGAACCTCATTGGCTCTCGCTGCAGCTCAAACATGCTGCGTAACACGAGAATGAACCTCATTGGCTCTCGCTGGAGCTCAAACGTGCTGCGTAACACGAGGGTGACCCTCACTGGCTCTCGCTGAAGCTCAAACGTGATGCGTAACACGAGAATGAACCTCATTGGTTCCTGCTGAAGCTCAAACATGCTGCGTAACACGAGAATGAACCTCATTGGCTCTCGCTGAAGCTCAAACGTGCTGCATAACACGAGAATGAACCTCATTTGCTCTCGCTGAAGCTCAAACATGATGCGTAACACGAGAATGAACCTCATTGGCTCTCGTTGAAGCTCAAACGTGCTGCGTAACACGAGAATGAACCTCATTGGCTCTCGCTGAAGCTCAAACGTGCTGCGTAATACGAGAATGAACCTCATTGGTTCTTGCTGAAGCTCAAACGTGATGCGTAACACGAGAATGAAACTCATTGGTTCTCGCTGAAGCTCAAACGTACTGCGTAATACGAGAATGAACCTCATTGGCTCTCGCTGAAGCTCAAACGTGCTGCGTCATACGAGAATGAACCTCATTGGTTCTTGCTGAAGCTCAAACGTGCTGCGTAACACGAGAATGAACCTCATTGGCTCTCGCTGAAGCTCAAACGTGATGCGTAACACTAGAATGAACCTCACTGGTTCTCGCTGAAGCTCAAACGTGATGCGTAACACTAGAATGAACCTCACTGGTTCTCGCTGAAGCTCAAACGTGATGCGTAACACTAGAATGAACCTCATTGGTTCTTGCTGAAGCTCAAACGTGCTGCGTAACACGAGAATGAACCTCATTGGCTCTCGCTGAAGCTCAAACGTGATGCGTAACACGAGAATGAACCTCATTGGGTCTCGCTGAAGCTCAAACGTGATGCGTAACACGAGAATGAACCTCATTGGCTCTCGCTGAAGCTCAAACGTGATGCGTAACACTAGAATGAACCTCATTGGTTCTCGTCGAAGCTCAAACGTGATGCGTAACACTAGAATGAACCTCATTGGTTCTCGCCGAAGCTCAAACGTGATGCGTAACACGAGAATGAACCTCATTGGCTCTCGCTGAAGCTCAAACGTGATGCGTAACACTAGAATGAACCTCATTGGTTCTCGCCGAAGCTCAAACGTGATGCGTAACACGAGAATGAACCTCATTGGCTCTCGCTGAAGCTCAAACGTGATGCGTAACACAAGAATGAACCTCATTGGCTCTCGCTGCAGCTCAAACATGCTGCGTAACACGAGAATGAACCTCATTGGCTCTCGCTGGAGCTCAAACGTGCTGCGTAACACGAGGGTGACCCTCACTGGCTCTCGCTGAAGCTCAAACGTGATGCGTAACACGAGAATGAACCTCATTGGTTCCTGCTGAAGCTCAAACATGCTGCGTAACACGAGAATGAACCTCATTGGCTCTCGCTGAAGCTCAAACGTGCTGCATAACACGAGAATGAACCTCATTTGCTCTCGCTGAAGCTCAAACATGATGCGTAACACGAGAATGAACCTCATTGGCTCTCGTTGAAGCTCAAACGTGCTGCGTAACACGAGAATGAACCTCATTGGCTCTCGCTGAAGCTCAAACGTGCTGCGTAATACGAGAATGAACCTCATTGGTTCTTGCTGAAGCTCAAACGTGATGCGTAACACGAGAATGAAACTCATTGGTTCTCGCTGAAGCTCAAACGTACTGCGTAATACGAGAATGAACCTCATTGGCTCTCGCTGAAGCTCAAACGTGCTGCGTCATACGAGAATGAACCTCATTGGTTCTTGCTGAAGCTCAAACGTGCTGCGTAACACGAGAATGAACCTCATTGGCTCTCGCTGAAGCTCAAACGTGATGCGTAACACGAGAATGAACCTCATTGGTTCCTGCTGAAGCTCAAACATGCTGCGTAACACGAGAATGAACCTCATTGGCTCTCGCTGAAGCTCAAATGTGCTGCATAACACGAGAATGAACCTCATTTGCTCTCGCTGAAGCTCAAACATGCTGCGTAACACGAGAATGAACCTCATTGGCTCTCGCTGAAGCTCAAACGTGCTGCATAACACGAGAATGAACCTCATTTGCTCTCGCTGAAGCTCAAACATGCTGCGTAACACGAGAATGAACCTCATTGGCTCTCGCTGAAGCTCAAACGTGATGCGTAACACGAGAATGAACCTCATTGGTTCCTGCTGAAGCTCAAACGTGCTGCGTAACACGAGAATGAACCTCATTGGTTCCTGCTGAAGCTCAAACGTGCTGCATAACACGAGAATGAACCTCATTGGTTCCTGCTGAAGCTCAAACGTGCTGAGTAACACGTGAATGAACCTCATTGGTTCTCGCTGAAGCTCAAACGTGATGCGTAACACGAGAATGAACCTCATTGGTTCCTGCTGAAGCTCAAACGTGCTGCGTAACACGAGAATGAACCTCATTGGCTCTCGCTGAAGCTCAAACGTGCTGCGTAACACAAGTATGAACCTCATTGGCTCTTGCTGAAGCTCAAACATGATGCGTAACACGAGAATGAACCTCATTGGCTCTCGTTGAAGCTCAAACGTGCTGCGTAACACGAGAATGAACCTCATTGGCTCTCGCTGAAGCTCAAACGTGCTGCATAATACGAGAATGAACCTCATTGGTTCTTGCTGAAGCTCAAACGTGATGCGTAACACGAGAATGAAACTCATTTGTTCTCGCTGAAGCTCAAACGTGCTGCGTAATACGAGAATGAACCTCATTGGCTCTCGCTGAAGCTCAAACGTGCTGCGTAAAAATACGAGAATGAACCTCATTGGTTCTTGCTGAAGCTCAAACGTGCTGCGTAATACGAGAATGAACCTCATTGGCTCTCGCTGAAGCTCAAATGTGATGCATAACACGAGAATGAACCTCATTGGCTCTCGCTGAAGCTCAAGCGTGCTGCGTAATACGAGAATGAACCTCAATGGCTCTCGCTGAAGCTCAAACGTGCTGCGTAATAGGAGAATGAACCTCATTGGCTCTCGCTGAAGCTCAAATGTGATGCGTAACACGTGAATGAACCTCATTGGTTCTCGCTGAAGCTCAAACGTGATGCGTAACACGAGAATGAACCTCATTGGCTCTCGCTGAAGCTCAAACGTGCTGCGTAATACGAGAATGAACCTCATTGGCTCTCGCTGAAGTTCAAACGTGATGCGTAACACGAGAATGAACCTCATTGGCTCTCACTGAAGCTCAAACGTGCTGCGTAATACGAGAATGAACCTCATTGGCTCTCGCTGAAGCTCAAATGTGATGCGTAACACGAGAATGAACCTCATTTGCTCTCGCTGAAGCTCAAACGTGCTGCGTAATACGAGAATGAACCTCATTGGCTCTCGCTGAAGCTCAAATGTGATGCATAACACGAGAATGAACCTCATTGGCTCTCGCTGAAGCTCAAACGTGCTGCGTAATACGAGAATGAACCTCAATGGCTCTCGCTGAAGCTCAAACGTGCTGCGTAATACGAGAATGAACCTCATTGGCTCTCGCTGAAGCTCAAATGTGATGCGTAACACGTGAATGAACCTCATTGGTTCTCGCTGAAGCTCAAACGTGATGCGTAACACGAGAATGAACCTCATTGGCTCTCGCTGAAGCTCAAACGTGATGCGTAACACGAGAATGAACCTCATTGGCTCTCGCTGAAGCTCAAACGTGCTGCGTAACACGAGAATGAACCTCATTGGTTCCTGCTGAAGCTCAAACGTGATGCGTAACACGAGAATGAACCTCATTGGCTCTCGCTGAAGCTCAAACGTGATGCGTAACACAAGAATGAACCTCATTGGTTCTCGCTGAAGCTCAAACGTGATGCGTAACACTAGAATGAACCTCATTGGTTCTTGCCGAAGCTCAAACGTGATGCATAACACGAGAATGAACCTCATTGGCTCTCGCTGAAGCTCAAACGTGATGCGTAACACTAGAATGAACCTCACTGGTTCTCGCTGAAGCTCAAACGTGATGCGTAACACTAGAATGAACCTCACTGGTTCTCGCTGAAGCTCAAACGTGCTGCGTAACAAGAGAATGAACCTCACTGGTTCTCGCTGAAGCTCAAACGTGATGCGTAACACTAGAATGAACCTCATTGGTTCTTGCCGAAGCTCAAACGTGCTGCATAACACGAGAATGAACCTCATTGGCTCTCGCTGAAGCTCAAACGTGCTGCGTAACACGAGAATGAACCTCATTGGTTCCTGCTGAAGCTCAAACGTGCTGCGTAATACGAGAATGAACCTCATTGGTTCTCGCTGAAGCTCAAACGTGATGCGTAAGACGAGAATGAACCACATTGGTTCTTGCTGAAGCTCAAACGTGATGTGTAAGACGAGAATGAACCTCAATGGTTCTTGCTGAAGCTCAAACGTGATGCGTAACACTAGAATGAACCTCATTGGCTCTCGCTGAAGCTCAAACGTGATGCGTAACACTAGAATGAACCTCATTGGCTCTCGCTGAAGCTCAAACGTGATGCGTAACACGAGAATGAACCTCATTGGTTCTCGCTGAAGTTCAAACGTGATGCCTAGCACTAGAATGAACCTCATTGGCTCGCGCTGAAGCTCAAACGTGCTGCGTAACACGAGAATGAACCTCATTGGCTCTCGCTGAAGCTCAAACGTGCTGCGTAACATGAGAATGAACCTCATTGGTTCCTACTGAAGCTCAAGCGTGCTGCGTAACACGAGAATGAACCTCATTGGTTCCTGCTGAAGCTCAAACGTGCTGCATAACACGAGAATGAACCTCATTGGCTCTCGCTGAAGCTCAAACGTGCTGCGTAACACGAGAATGAACCTCATTGGTTCCTGCTGAAGTTCAAACGTGATGCGTAGCACTAGAATGAACCTCATTGGCTCTCGCTGAAGCTCAAACGTGATGCGTAACACTAGAATGAACCTCATTGGCTCTCGCTGAAGCTCAAACGTGATGCGTAACACGAGAATGAACCTCATTGGTTCTCGCTGAAGTTCAAACGTGATGCGTAGCACTAGAATGAACCTCATTGGCTCGCGCTGAAGCTCAAACGTGATGCGTAACACGAGAATGAACCTCATTGGCTCTCGCTGAAGCTCAAACGTGCTGCGTAACATGAGAATGAACCTCATTGGTTCCTACTGAAGTTCAAGCGTGCTGCGTAACACGAGAATGAACCTCATTGGTTCCTGCTGAAGCTCAAACGTGCTGCATAACACGAGAATGAACCTCATTGGCTCTCGCTGAAGCTCAAACGTGCTGCGTAACACGAGAATGAACCTCATTGGTTCCTGCTGAAGCTCAAACGTGCTGCGTAATACGAGAATGAACCTCATTGGCTCTCGCTGAAGCTCAAACGTGATGCGTAACATGAGAATGAACCTCATCGGCTCTCGCTGAAGCTCAAACGTGATGCGTAACACGAGAATGAACCTCATTGGTTCTCGCTGAAGCTCAAACGTGCTGCGTAACACGAGAATGAACCTCATTGGCTCTCGCTGAAGCTCAAACGTGCTGCGTAACACGAGAATGAACCTCATTGGCTCTCGCTGAAGCTCAAACGTGATGCGTAACACAAGAATGAACCTCATTGGCTCTCGCTGAAGCTCAAACGAGATGCGTAACACGAGAATGAACCTCATTTGCTCTCGCTGAAGCTCAAACGTGATGCGTAACACGAGAATGAACCTCATTGGCTCTCGCTGAAGCTCAAACGTGCTGCGTAACACGAGAATGAACCTCATTGGGTCTCGCTGAAGCTCAAACGTGATGCGTAACACGAGAATTAACCTCATTGGCTCTCGCTGAAGCTCAAACGTGATGCGTAACACTAGAATGAACCTCACTGGTTCTCGCTGAAGCTCAAACGTGATGCGTAACACTAGAATGACCCTCATTGGCTCTCGCTGAAGCTCAAACGTGCTGCGTAACACGAGAATGAACCTCATTTGCTCTCGCTGAAGCTCAAACATGCTGCGTAACACGAGAATGAACCTCATTGGCTCCTGCTGAAGCTCAAACGTGATGCGTAACACGAGAATGAACCTCATTGGTTCTCGCTGAAGCTCAAACATGATGCGTAAGACGAGAATGAACCACATTGGTTCTTGCTGAAGCTCAAACGTGATGCGTAGCACTAGAATAAACCTCATTGGCTCGCGCTGAAGCTCAAACGTGATGCGTAACACGAGAATGAACCTCATTGGTTCTCGCTGAAGTTCAAAAGTGATGCGTAGCACTAGAATGAACCTCATTGGCTCGCGCTGAAGCTCAAACGTGCTGCGTAACACGAGAATGAACCTCATTGGCTCTCGCTGAAGCTCAAACGTGCTGCGTAACACGAGAATGAACCGCATTGGATCTCGCTGAAGCTCAAACGTGATGCGTAACACGAGAATGAACCTCATTGGCTCTCGCTGAAGCTCAAACGTGATGCGTAACACTAGAATGAACCTCACTGGTTCTCGCTGAAGCTCAAACGTGATGCGTAACACTAGAATGAACCTCATTGGTTCTTGCCGAAGCTCAAACGTGATGCGTAACACGAGAATGAACCTCATTGGCTCTCGCTGAAGCTCAAACGTGCTGCGTAACACAAGAATGAAACTCACTGGTTATCGCTGAAGCTCAAACGTGATGCATAACACTAGAATGAACCTCATTGGCTCTCGCTGAAGCTCAAACGTGATGCGTAACACTAGAATGAACCTCATTGGCTCTCGCTGGAGCTCAAACGTGCTGCGTAACACTAGAATGAACCTCATTGGTTCTCGCCGAAGCTCAAACGTGATGTGTAACACGAGAATGACCCTTATTGGCTCTCGCTGAAGTTCAAACGTGATGCGTAACACTAGAATGAACCTCATTGATTCTTGCCGAAGCTCAAACGTGCTGCGTAACACAAGAATGAAACTCACTGGTTCTCGCTGAAGCTCAAACGTGATGCGTAACACTAGAATGAACCTCATTGGCTCTCGCTGAAGCTCAAACGTGCTGCGTAACACGAGAATGAACCTCATTGGGTCTCGCTGAAGCTCAAACGTGATGCGTAACACGAGAATGAACCTCATTGGCTCTCGCTGAAGCTCAAACGTGATGCGTAACACTAGAATGAACCTCACTGGTTCTCGCTGAAGCTCAAACGTGATGCGTAACACTAGAATGACCCTCATTGGCTCTCGCTGAAACTCAAACGTGCTGCGTAACACGAGAATGAACCTCATTGGCTCCTGCTGAAGCTCAAACGTGATGCGTAACACGAGAATGAACCTCATTGGTTCTCGCTGAAGCTCAAACGTGATGCTTAAGACGAGAATGAACCTCAATGGTTCTTGCTGAAGCTCAAACGTGATGCGTAACACTAGAATGAACCTCATTGGCTCTCGCTGAAGCTCAAACGTGATGCGTAACACTAGAATGAACCTCATTGGCTCTTGCTGAAGCTCAAACGTGATGCGTAACACGAGAATGAACCTCATTGGTTCTCGCTGAAGTTCAAACGTGATGCGTAGCACTAGAATGAACCTCATTGGCTCTCGCTGAAGCTCAAACGTGCTGAAGCTCAAACATGATGCGTAAGACGAGAATGAACCACATTGGTTCTTGCTGAAGCTCAAACGTGATGCGTAAGACGAGAATGAACCTCAATGGTTCTTGCTGAAGCTCAAACGTGATGCGTAACACGAGAATGAACCTCATTTGCTCTCGCTGAAGCTCAAACGTGATGCGTAACACGAGAATGAACCTCATTGGCTCTCGCTGAAGCTCAAACGTGCTGCGTAACACGAGAATGAACCTCATTGGGTCTCGCTGAAGCTCAAACGTGATGCGTAACACGAGAATGAACCTCATTGGCTCTCGCTGAAGCTCAAACGTGCTGCGTAACACGAGAATGAACCTCATTGGGTCTCGCTGAAGCTCAAACGTGATGCGTAACACGAGAATGAACCTCATTGGCTCTCGCTGAAGCTCAAACGTGATGCGTAACACTAGAATGAACCTCACTGGTTCTCGCTGAAGCTCAAACGTGATGCGTAACACTAGAATGAACCTCATTGGCTCTCGCTGAAGCTCAAACGTGATGCGTAACACTAGAATGAACCTCATTGGCTCTCGCTGGAGCTCAAACGTGCTGCGTAACACTAGAATGAACCTCATTGGTTCTCGCCGAAGCTCAAACGTGATGTGTAACACGAGAATGACCCTTATTGGCTCTCGCTGAAGTTCAAACGTGATGCGTAACACTAGAATGAACCTCATTGATTCTTGCCGAAGCTCAAACGTGCTGCGTAACACAAGAATGAAACTCACTGGTTCTCGCTGAAGCTCAAACGTGATGCGTAACACTAGAATGAACCTCATTGGCTCTCGCTGAAGCTCAAACGTGCTGCGTAACACGAGAATGAACCTCATTGGGTCTCGCTGAAGCTCAAACGTGATGCGTAACACGAGAATGAACCTCATTGGCTCTCGCTGAAGCTCAAACGTGATGCGTAACACTAGAATGAACCTCACTGGTTCTCGCTGAAGCTCAAACGTGATGCGTAACACTAGAATGACCCTCATTGGCTCTCGCTGAAGCTCAAACGTGCTGCGTAACACGAGAATGAACCTCATTGGCTCCTGCTGAAGCTCAAACGTGATGCGTAACACGAGAATGAACCTCATTGGTTCTCGCTGAAGCTCAAACGTGATGCTTAAGACGAGAATGAACCTCAATGGTTCTTGCTGAAGCTCAAACGTGATGCGTAACACTAGAATGAACCTCATTGGCTCTCGCTGAAGCTCAAACGTGATGCGTAACACTAGAATGAACCTCATTGGCTCTTGCTGAAGCTCAAATGTGATGCGTAACACGAGAATGAACCTCATTGGTTCTCGCTGAAGTTCAAACGTGATGCGTAGCACTAGAATGAACCTCATTGGCTCGCGCTGAAGCTCAAACGTGCTGCGTAACACGAGAATGAACCTCATTGGCTCTCGCTGAAGCTCAAACGTGCTGCGTAACATGAGAATGAACCTCATTGGTTCCTGCTGAAGCTCAAACGTGCTGCGTAACACGAGAATGAACCTCATTGGTTCCTGCTGAAGCTCAAACGTGCTGCATAACACGAGAATGAACCTCATTGGCTCTCGCTGAAGCTCAAAAGTGCTGCGTAACACGAGAATGAACCTCATTGGTTCCTGCTGAAGCTCAAACGTGCTGCGTAACACGAGAATGAACCTCATTGGTTCCTGCTGAAGCTCAAACGTGCTGCATAACACGAGAATGAACCTCATTGGCTCTCGCTGAAGCTCAAAAGTGCTGCGTAACACGAGAATGAACCTCATTGGTTCCTGCTGAAGCTCAAACGTGCTGCGTAATACGAGAATGAACCTCATTGGTTCTCGCTGAAGCTCAAACGTGATGCGTAAGACGAGAATGAACCACATTGGTTCTTGCTGAAGCTCAAACGTGATGTGTAAGACGAGAATGAACCTCAATGGTTCTTGCTGAAGCTCAAACGTGATGCGTAACACTAGAATGAACCTCATTGGCTCTCGCTGAAGCTCAAACGTGATGCGTAACACTAGAATGAACCTCATTGGCTCTCGCTGAAGCTCAAACGTGATGCGTAACACGAGAATGAACCTCATTGGTTCTCGCTGAAGTTCAAACGTGATGCGTAGCACTAGAATGAACCTCATTGGCTCGCGCTGAAGCTCAAACGTGCTGCGTAACACGAGAATGAACCTCATTGGCTGTCGCTGAAGCTCAAACGTGCTGCGTAACATGAGAATGAACCTCATTGGTTCCTACTGAAGCTCAAACGTGCTGCGTAACACGAGAATGAACCTCATTGGTTCCTGCTGAAGCTCAAACGTGCTGCATAACACGAGAATGAACCTCATTGGTTCCTGCTGAAGCTCAAACGTGCTGCGTAATACGAGAATGAACCTCATTGGCTCTCGCTGAAGCTCAAACGTGATGCGTAACATGAGAATGAACCTCATTGGCTCTCGCTGAAGCTCAAACGAGATGCGTAACACGAGAATGAACCTCATTGGCTCTCGCTGAAGCTCAAACGTGCTGCGTAACACGAGAATGAACCTCATTGGTTCCTGCTGAAGCTCAAACGTGCTGCGTAATACGAGAATGAACCTCATTGGCTCTCGCTGAAGCTCAAACGTGATGCGTAACACTAGAATGAACCTCATTGGCTCTCGCTGAAGCTCAAACGTGATGCGTAACACGAGAATGAACCTCATTGGTTCTCGCTGAAGTTCAAACGTGATGCGTAGCACTAGAATGAACCTCATTGGCTCGCGCTGAAGCTCAAACGTGCTGCGTAACACGAGAATGAACCTCATTGGCTCTCGCTGAAGCTCAAACGTGCTGCGTAACATGAGAATGAACCTCATTGGTTCCTACTGAAGCTCAAGCGTGCTGCGTAACACGAGAATGAACCTCATTGGTTCCTGCTGAAGCTCAAACGTGCTGCATAACACGAGAATGAACCTCATTGGCTCTCGCTGAAGCTCAAACGTGCTGCGTAACACGAGAATGAACCTCATTGGTTCCTGCTGAAGCTCAAACGTGCTGCGTAATACGAGAATGAACCTCATTGGCTCTCGCTGAAGCTCAAACGTGATGCGTAACATGAGAATGAACCTCATCGGCTCTCGCTGAAGCTCAAACGTGATGCGTAACACGAGAATGAACCTCATTGGTTCTCGCTGAAGTTCAAACGTGATGCGTAGCACTAGAATGAACCTCATTGGCTCGCGCTGAAGCTGAAACGTGATGCGTAACACTAGAATGAACCTCATTGGCTCTCGCTGAAGCTCAAACGTGATGCGTAACACGAGAATGAACCTCATTGGTTCTCGCTGAAGTTCAAACGTGATGCGTAGCACTAGAATGAACCTCATTGGCTCTCGCTGAAGCTCAAACGTGATGCGTAACACTAGAATGAACCTCATTGGCTCTCGCTGAAGCTCAAACGTGATGCGTAACACGAGAATGAACCTCATTGGTTCTCGCTGAAGTTCAAACGTGATGCGTAGCACTAGAATGAACCTCATTGGCTCGCGCTGAAGCTCAAACGTGATGCGTAACACGAGAATGAACCTCATTGGCTCTCGCTGAAGCTCAAACGTGCTGCGTAACATGAGAATGAACCTCATTGGTTCCTACTGAAGTTCAAGCGTGCTGCGTAACACGAGAATGAACCTCATTGGTTCCTGCTGAAGCTCAAACGTGCTGCATAACACGAGAATGAACCTCATTGGCTCTCGCTGAAGCTCAAACGTGCTGCGTAACACGAGAATGAACCTCATTGGTTCCTGCTGAAGCTCAAACGTGCTGCGTAATACGAGAATGAACCTCATTGGCTCTCGCTGAAGCTCAAACGTGATGCGTAACATGAGAATGAACCTCATCGGCTCTCGCTGAAGCTCAAACGTGATGCGTAACACGAGAATGAACCTCATTGGTTCTCGCTGAAGCTCAAACGTGCTGCGTAACACGAGAATGAACCTCATTGGCTCTCGCTGAAGCTCAAACGTGCTGCGTAACACGAGAATGAACCTCATTGGCTCTCGCTGAAGCTCAAACGTGATGCGTAACACAAGAATGAACCTCATTGGCTCTCGCTGAAGCTCAAACGAGATGCGTAACACGAGAATGAACCTCATTTGCTCTCGCTGAAGCTCAAACGTGATGCGTAACACGAGAATGAACCTCATTGGCTCTCGCTGAAGCTCAAACGTGCTGCGTAACACGAGAATGAACCTCATTGGGTCTCGCTGAAGCTCAAACGTGATGCGTAACACGAGAATTAACCTCATTGGCTCTCGCTGAAGCTCAAACGTGATGCGTAACACTAGAATGAACCTCACTGGTTCTCGCTGAAGCTCAAACGTGATGCGTAACACTAGAATGACCCTCATTGGCTCTCGCTGAAGCTCAAACGTGCTGCGTAACACGAGAATGAACCTCATTTGCTCTCGCTGAAGCTCAAACATGCTGCGTAACACGAGAATGAACCTCATTGGCTCCTGCTGAAGCTCAAACGTGATGCGTAACACGAGAATGAACCTCATTGGTTCTCGCTGAAGCTCAAACATGATGCGTAAGACGAGAATGAACCACATTGGTTCTTGCTGAAGCTCAAACGTGATGCGTAGCACTAGAATAAACCTCATTGGCTCGCGCTGAAGCTCAAACGTGATGCGTAACACGAGAATGAACCTCATTGGTTCTCGCTGAAGTTCAAAAGTGATGCGTAGCACTAGAATGAACCTCATTGGCTCGCGCTGAAGCTCAAACGTGCTGCGTAACACGAGAATGAACCTCATTGGCTCTCGCTGAAGCTCAAACGTGCTGCGTAACACGAGAATGAACCTCATTGGCTCTCGCTGAAGCTCAAACGTGCTGCGTAACACGAGAATGAACCGCATTGGATCTCGCTGAAGCTCAAACGTGATGCGTAACACGAGAATGAACCTCATTGGCTCTCGCTGAAGCTCAAACGTGATGCGTAACACTAGAATGAACCTCACTGGTTCTCGCTGAAGCTCAAACGTGATGCGTAACACTAGAATGAACCTCATTGGTTCTTGCCGAAGCTTAAACGTGATGCGTAACACGAGAATGAACCTCATTGGCTCTCGCTGAAGCTCAAACGTGCTGCGTAACACAAGAATGAAACTCACTGGTTATCGCTGAAGCTCAAACGTGATGCATAACACTAGAATGAACCTCATTGGCTCTCGCTGAAGCTCAAACGTGATGCGTAACACTAGAATGAACCTCATTGGCTCTCGCTGGAGCTCAAACGTGCTGCGTAACACTAGAATGAACCTCATTGGTTCTCGCCGAAGCTCAAACGTGATGTGTAACACGAGAATGACCCTTATTGGCTCTCGCTGAAGTTCAAACGTGATGCGTAACACTAGAATGAACCTCATTGATTCTTGCCGAAGCTCAAACGTGCTGCGTAACACAAGAATGAAACTCACTGGTTCTCGCTGAAGCTCAAACGTGATGCGTAACACTAGAATGAACCTCATTGGCTCTCGCTGAAGCTCAAACGTGCTGCGTAACACGAGAATGAACCTCATTGGGTCTCGCTGAAGCTCAAACGTGATGCGTAACACGAGAATGAACCTCATTGGCTCTCGCTGAAGCTCAAACGTGATGCGTAACACTAGAATGAACCTCACTGGTTCTCGCTGAAGCTCAAACGTGATGCGTAACACTAGAATGACCCTCATTGGCTCTCGCTGAAACTCAAACGTGCTGCGTAACACGAGAATGAACCTCATTGGCTCCTGCTGAAGCTCAAACGTGATGCGTAACACGAGAATGAACCTCATTGGTTCTCGCTGAAGCTCAAACGTGATGCTTAAGACGAGAATGAACCTCAATGGTTCTTGCTGAAGCTCAAACGTGATGCGTAACACTAGAATGAACCTCATTGGCTCTCGCTGAAGCTCAAACGTGATGCGTAACACTAGAATGAACCTCATTGGCTCTTGCTGAAGCTCAAACGTGATGCGTAACACGAGAATGAACCTCATTGGTTCTCGCTGAAGTTCAAACGTGATGCGTAGCACTAGAATGAACCTCATTGGCTCTCGCTGAAGCTCAAACGTGCTGAAGCTCAAACATGATGCGTAAGACGAGAATGAACCACATTGGTTCTTGCTGAAGCTCAAACGTGATGCGTAAGACGAGAATGAACCTCAATGGTTCTTGCTGAAGCTCAAACGTGATGCGTAACACGAGAATGAACCTCATTTGCTCTCGCTGAAGCTCAAACGTGATGCGTAACACGAGAATGAACCTCATTGGCTCTCGCTGAAGCTCAAACGTGCTGCGTAACACGAGAATGAACCTCATTGGGTCTCGCTGAAGCTCAAACGTGATGCGTAACACGAGAATGAACCTCATTGGCTCTCGCTGAAGCTCAAACGTGCTGCGTAACACGAGAATGAACCTCATTGGGTCTCGCTGAAGCTCAAACGTGATGCGTAACACGAGAATGAACCTCATTGGCTCTCGCTGAAGCTCAAACGTGATGCGTAACACTAGAATGAACCTCACTGGTTCTCGCTGAAGCTCAAACGTGATGCGTAACACTAGAATGAACCTCATTGGCTCTCGCTGAAGCTCAAACGTGATGCGTAACACTAGAATGAACCTCATTGGCTCTCGCTGGAGCTCAAACGTGCTGCGTAACACTAGAATGAACCTCATTGGTTCTCGCCGAAGCTCAAACGTGATGTGTAACACGAGAATGACCCTTATTGGCTCTCGCTGAAGTTCAAACGTGATGCGTAACACTAGAATGAACCTCATTGATTCTTGCCGAAGCTCAAACGTGCTGCGTAACACAAGAATGAAACTCACTGGTTCTCGCTGAAGCTCAAACGTGATGCGTAACACTAGAATGAACCTCATTGGCTCTCGCTGAAGCTCAAACGTGCTGCGTAACACGAGAATGAACCTCATTGGGTCTCGCTGAAGCTCAAACGTGATGCGTAACACGAGAATGAACCTCATTGGCTCTCGCTGAAGCTCAAACGTGATGCGTAACACTAGAATGAACCTCACTGGTTCTCGCTGAAGCTCAAACGTGATGCGTAACACTAGAATGACCCTCATTGGCTCTCGCTGAAGCTCAAACGTGCTGCGTAACACGAGAATGAACCTCATTGGCTCCTGCTGAAGCTCAAACGTGATGCGTAACACGAGAATGAACCTCATTGGTTCTCGCTGAAGCTCAAACGTGATGCTTAAGACGAGAATGAACCTCAATGGTTCTTGCTGAAGCTCAAACGTGATGCGTAACACTAGAATGAACCTCATTGGCTCTCGCTGAAGCTCAAACGTGATGCGTAACACTAGAATGAACCTCATTGGCTCTTGCTGAAGCTCAAATGTGATGCGTAACACGAGAATGAACCTCATTGGTTCTCGCTGAAGTTCAAACGTGATGCGTAGCACTAGAATGAACCTCATTGGCTCGCGCTGAAGCTCAAACGTGCTGCGTAACACGAGAATGAACCTCATTGGCTCTCGCTGAAGCTCAAACGTGCTGCGTAACATGAGAATGAACCTCATTGGTTCCTGCTGAAGCTCAAACGTGCTGCGTAACACGAGAATGAACCTCATTGGTTCCTGCTGAAGCTCAAACGTGCTGCATAACACGAGAATGAACCTCATTGGCTCTCGCTGAAGCTCAAAAGTGCTGCGTAACACGAGAATGAACCTCATTGGTTCCTGCTGAAGCTCAAACGTGCTGCGTAATACGAGAATGAACCTCATTGGTTCTCGCTGAAGCTCAAACGTGATGCGTAAGACGAGAATGAACCACATTGGTTCTTGCTGAAGCTCAAACGTGATGTGTAAGACGAGAATGAACCTCAATGGTTCTTGCTGAAGCTCAAACGTGATGCGTAACACTAGAATGAACCTCATTGGCTCTCGCTGAAGCTCAAACGTGATGCGTAACACTAGAATGAACCTCATTGGCTCTCGCTGAAGCTCAAACGTGATGCGTAACACGAGAATGAACCTCATTGGTTCTCGCTGAAGTTCAAACGTGATGCGTAGCACTAGAATGAACCTCATTGGCTCGCGCTGAAGCTCAAACGTGCTGCGTAACACGAGAATGAACCTCATTGGCTCTCGCTGAAGCTCAAACGTGCTGCGTAACATGAGAATGAACCTCATTGGTTCCTACTGAAGCTCAAACGTGCTGCGTAACACGAGAATGAACCTCATTGGTTCCTGCTGAAGCTCAAACGTGCTGCATAACACGAGAATGAACCTCATTGGTTCCTGCTGAAGCTCAAACGTGCTGCGTAATACGAGAATGAACCTCATTGGCTCTCGCTGAAGCTCAAACGTGATGCGTAACATGAGAATGAACCTCATTGGCTCTCGCTGAAGCTCAAACGTGATGCGCAACACGAGAATGAACCTCATTGGTTCTCGCTGAAGTTCAAACGTGATGCGTAGCACTAGAATGAACCTCATTGGCTCGCGCTGAAGCTCAAACGAGATGCGTAACACGAGAATGAACCTCATTGGCTCTCGCTGAAGCTCAAACGTGCTGCGTAACACGAGAATGAACCTCATTGGTTCCTGCTGAAGCTCAAACGTGCTGCGTAATACGAGAATGAACCTCATTGGCTCTCGCTGAAGCTCAAACGTGATGCGTAACATGAGAATGAACCTCATCGGCTCTCGCTGAAGCTCAAACGTGATGCGTAACACGAGAATGAACCTCATTGGTTCTCGCTGAAGTTCAAACGTGATGCGTAGCACTAGAATGAACCTCATTGGCTCGCGCTGAAGCTCAAACGTGCTGCGTAATAAGAGAATGAACCTCATTGGCTCTCACTGAAGCTCAAACGTGCTGCATAACACGAGAATGAACCTCATTGGTTCTTGCCGAAGCTCAAACGTGATGCGTAACACGAGAATGAACCTCATTGGCTCTCGCTGAAGCTCAAACGTGCTGCGTAACACGAGAATGAACCTCATTGGCTCTCGCTGAAGCTCAAACGTGCTGCGTAACACGAGAATGAACCTCATTGGCTCTCGCTGAAGCTCAAACGTGATGCGTAACACGAGAATGAACCTCATTGGCTCTCGCTGAAGCTCAAACGAGATGCGTAACACGAGAATGAACCTCATTTGCTCTCGCTGAAGCTCAAACGTGATGCGTAACACGAGAATGAACCTCATTGGCTCTCGCTGAAGCTCAAACGTGCTGCGTAACACGAGAATGAACCTCATTGGGTCTCGCTGAAGCTCAAACGTGATGCGTAACACGAGAATTAACCTCATTGGCTCTCGCTGAAGCTCAAACGTGATGCGTAACACTAGAATGAACCTCACTGGTTCTCGCTGAAGCTCAAACGTGATGCGTAACACTAGAATGACCCTCATTGGCTCTCGCTGAAGCTCAAACGTGCTGCGTAACACGAGAATGAACCTCATTTGCTCTCGCTGAAGCTCAAACATGCTGCGTAACACGAGAATGAACCTCATTGGCTCCTGCTGAAGCTCAAACGTGCTGCGTAACACGAGAATGAACCTCATTGGGTCTCGCTGAAGCTCAAACGTGATGCGTAACACGAGAATGAACCTCATTGGCTCTCGCTGAAGCTCAAACGTGATGCGTAACACTAGAATGAACCTCACTGGTTCTCGCTGAAGCTCAAACGTGATGCGTAACACTAGAATGACCCTCATTGGCTCTCGCTGAAGCTCAAACGTGCTGCGTAACACGAGAATGAACCTCATTGGCTCCTGCTGAAGCTCAAACGTGATGCGTAACACGAGAATGAACCTCATTGGTTCTCGCTGAAGCTCAAACGTGATGCTTAAGACGAGAATGAACCTCAATGGTTCTTGCTGAAGCTCAAACGTGATGCGTAACACTAGAATGAACCTCATTGGCTCTCGCTGAAGCTCAAACGTGATGCGTAACACTAGAATGAACCTCATTGGCTCTTGCTGAAGCTCAAACGTGATGCGTAACACGAGAATGAACCTCATTGGCTCTCGCTGAAGCTCAAACGTGCTGCGTAACACGAGAATGAACCGCATTGGATTCGCTGAAGCTCAAACGTGATGCGTAACACGAGAATGAACCTCATTGGCTCTCGCTGAAGCTCAAACGTGATGCGTAACACTAGAATGAACCTCACTGGTTCTCGCTGAAGCTCAAACGTGATGCGTAACACTAGAATGAACCTCATTGGTTCTTGCCGAAGCTCAAACGTGATGCGTAACACGAGAATGAACCTCATTGGCTCTCGCTGAAGCTCAAACGTGCTGCGTAACACAAGAATGAAACTCACTGGTTATCGCTGAAGCTCAAACGTGATGCATAACACTAGAATGAACCTCATTGGCTCTCGCTGAAGCTCAAACGTGATGCGTAACACTAGAATGAACCTCATTGGCTCTCGCTGGAGCTCAAACGTGCTGCGTAACACTAGAATGAACCTCATTGGTTCTCGCCGAAGCTCAAACGTGATGTGTAACACGAGAATGACCCTTATTGGCTCCTGCTGAAGCTCAAACGTGATGCGTAACACGAGAATGAACCTCATTGGTTCTCGCTGAAGCTCAAACGTGATGCTTAAGACGAGAATGAACCTCAATGGTTCTTGCTGAAGCTCAAACGTGATGCGTAACACTAGAATGAACCTCATTGGCTCTCGCTGAAGCTCAAACGTGATGCGTAACACTAGAATGAACCTCATTGGCTCTTGCTGAAGCTCAAACGTGATGCGTAACACGAGAATGAACCTCATTGGCTCTCGCTGAAGCTCAAACGTGCTGCGTAACACGAGAATGAACCGCATTGGATTCGCTGAAGCTCAAACGTGATGCGTAACACGAGAATGAACCTCATTGGCTCTCGCTGAAGCTCAAACGTGATGCGTAACACTAGAATGAACCTCACTGGTTCTCGCTGAAGCTCAAACGTGATGCGTAACACTAGAATGAACCTCATTGGTTCTTGCCGAAGCTCAAACGTGATGCGTAACACGAGAATGAACCTCATTGGCTCTCGCTGAAGCTCAAACGTGCTGCGTAACACAAGAATGAAACTCACTGGTTATCGCTGAAGCTCAAACGTGATGCATAACACTAGAATGAACCTCATTGGCTCTCGCTGAAGCTCAAACGTGATGCGTAACACTAGAATGAACCTCATTGGCTCTCGCTGGAGCTCAAACGTGCTGCGTAACACTAGAATGAACCTCATTGGTTCTCGCCGAAGCTCAAACGTGATGTGTAACACGAGAATGACCCTTATTGGCTCTCGCTGAAGTTCAAACGTGATGCGTAACACTAGAATGAACCTCATTGATTCTTGCCGAAGCTCAAACGTGCTGCGTAACACAAGAATGAAACTCACTGGTTCTCGCTGAAGCTCAAACGTGATGCGTAACACTAGAATGAACCTCATTGGCTCTCGCTGAAGCTCAAACGTGCTGCGTAACACGAGAATGAACCTCATTGGGTCTCGCTGAAGCTCAAACGTGATGCGTAACACGAGAATGAACCTCATTGGCTCTCGCTGAAGCTCAAACGTGATGCGTAACACTAGAATGAACCTCACTGGTTCTCGCTGAAGCTCAAACGTGATGCGTAACACTAGAATGACCCTCATTGGCTCTCGCTGAAACTCAAACGTGCTGCGTAACACGAGAATGAACCTCATTGGCTCCTGCTGAAGCTCAAACGTGATGCGTAACACGAGAATGAACCTCATTGGTTCTCGCTGAAGCTCAAACGTGATGCTTAAGACGAGAATGAACCTCAATGGTTCTTGCTGAAGCTCAAACGTGATGCGTAACACTAGAATGAACCTCATTGGCTCTCGCTGAAGCTCAAACGTGATGCGTAACACTAGAATGAACCTCATTGGCTCTTGCTGAAGCTCAAACGTGATGCGTAACACGAGAATGAACCTCATTGGTTCTCGCTGAAGCTCAAACGTGCTGCGTAACACGAGAATGAACCGCATTGGATCTCGCTGAAGCTCAAACGTGATGCGTAACACGAGAATGAACCTCATTGGCTCTCGCTGAAGCTCAAACGTGATGCGTAACACTAGAATGAACCTCACTGGTTCTCGCTGAAGCTCAAACGTGATGCGTAACACTAGAATGAACCTCATTGGTTCTTGCCGAAGCTCAAACGTGATGCGTAACACGAGAATGAACCTCATTGGCTCTCGCTGAAGCTCAAACGTGCTGCGTAACACAAGAATGAAACTCACTGGTTATCGCTGAAGCTCAAACGTGATGCATAACACTAGAATGAACCTCATTGGCTCTCGCTGAAGCTCAAACGTGATGCGTAACACTAGAATGAACCTCATTGGCTCTCGCTGGAGCTCAAACGTGCTGCGTAACACTAGAATGAACCTCATTGGTTCTCGCCGAAGCTCAAACGTGATGTGTAACACGAGAATGACCCTTATTGGCTCTCGCTGAAGTTCAAACGTGATGCGTAACACTAGAATGAACCTCATTGATTCTTGCCGAAGCTCAAACGTGCTGCGTAACACAAGAATGAAACTCACTGGTTCTCGCTGAAGCTCAAACGTGATGCGTAACACTAGAATGAACCTCATTGGCTCTCGCTGAAGCTCAAACGTGCTGCGTAACACGAGAATGAACCTCATTGGGTCTCGCTGAAGCTCAAACGTGATGCGTAACACGAGAATGAACCTCATTGGCTCTCGCTGAAGCTCAAACGTGATGCGTAACACTAGAATGAACCTCACTGGTTCTCGCTGAAGCTCAAACGTGATGCGTAACACTAGAATGACCCTCATTGGCTCTCGCTGAAACTCAAACGTGCTGCGTAACACGAGAATGAACCTCATTGGCTCCTGCTGAAGCTCAAACGTGATGCGTAACACGAGAATGAACCTCATTGGTTCTCGCTGAAGCTCAAACGTGATGCTTAAGACGAGAATGAACCTCAATGGTTCTTGCTGAAGCTCAAACGTGATGCGTAACACTAGAATGAACCTCATTGGCTCTCGCTGAAGCTCAAACGTGATGCGTAACACTAGAATGAACCTCATTGGCTCTTGCTGAAGCTCAAACGTGATGCGTAACACGAGAATGAACCTCATTGGTTCTCGCTGAAGTTCAAACGTGATGCGTAGCACTAGAATGAACCTCATTGGCTCTCGCTGAAGCTCAAACGTGCTGAAGCTCAAACATGATGCGTAAGACGAGAATGAACCACATTGGTTCTTGCTGAAGCTCAAACGTGATGCGTAAGACGAGAATGAACCTCAATGGTTCTTGCTGAAGCTCAAACGTGATGCGTAACACGAGAATGAACCTCATTTGCTCTCGCTGAAGCTCAAACGTGATGCGTAACACGAGAATGAACCTCATTGGCTCTCGCTGAAGCTCAAACGTGCTGCGTAACACGAGAATGAACCTCATTGGGTCTCGCTGAAGCTCAAACGTGATGCGTAACACGAGAATGAACCTCATTGGCTCTCGCTGAAGCTCAAACGTGCTGCGTAACACGAGAATGAACCTCATTGGGTCTCGCTGAAGCTCAAACGTGATGCGTAACACGAGAATGAACCTCATTGGCTCTCGCTGAAGCTCAAACGTGATGCGTAACACTAGAATGAACCTCACTGGTTCTCGCTGAAGCTCAAACGTGATGCGTAACACTAGAATGAACCTCATTGGCTCTCGCTGAAGCTCAAACGTGATGCGTAACACTAGAATGAACCTCATTGGCTCTCGCTGGAGCTCAAACGTGCTGCGTAACACTAGAATGAACCTCATTGGTTCTCGCCGAAGCTCAAACGTGATGTGTAACACGAGAATGACCCTTATTGGCTCTCGCTGAAGTTCAAACGTGATGCGTAACACTAGAATGAACCTCATTGATTCTTGCCGAAGCTCAAACGTGCTGCGTAACACAAGAATGAAACTCACTGGTTCTCGCTGAAGCTCAAACGTGATGCGTAACACTAGAATGAACCTCATTGGCTCTCGCTGAAGCTCAAACGTGCTGCGTAACACGAGAATGAACCTCATTGGGTCTCGCTGAAGCTCAAACGTGATGCGTAACACGAGAATGAACCTCATTGGCTCTCGCTGAAGCTCAAACGTGATGCGTAACACTAGAATGAACCTCACTGGTTCTCGCTGAAGCTCAAACGTGATGCGTAACACTAGAATGACCCTCATTGGCTCTCGCTGAAGCTCAAACGTGCTGCGTAACACGAGAATGAACCTCATTGGCTCCTGCTGAAGCTCAAACGTGATGCGTAACACGAGAATGAACCTCATTGGTTCTCGCTGAAGCTCAAACGTGATGCTTAAGACGAGAATGAACCTCAATGGTTCTTGCTGAAGCTCAAACGTGATGCGTAACACTAGAATGAACCTCATTGGCTCTCGCTGAAGCTCAAACGTGATGCGTAACACTAGAATGAACCTCATTGGCTCTTGCTGAAGCTCAAACGTGATGCGTAACACGAGAATGAACCTCATTGGTTCTCGCTGAAGTTCAAACGTGATGCGTAGCACTAGAATGAACCTCATTGGCTCGCGCTGAAGCTCAAACGTGCTGCGTAACACGAGAATGAACCTCATTGGCTCTCGCTGAAGCTCAAACGTGCTGCGTAACATGAGAATGAACCTCATTGGTTCCTGCTGAAGCTCAAACGTGCTGCGTAACACGAGAATGAACCTCATTGGTTCCTGCTGAAGCTCAAACGTGCTGCATAACACGAGAATGAACCTCATTGGCTCTCGCTGAAGCTCAAAAGTGCTGCGTAACACGAGAATGAACCTCATTGGTTCCTGCTGAAGCTCAAACGTGCTGCGTAATACGAGAATGAACCTCATTGGTTCTCGCTGAAGCTCAAACGTGATGCGTAAGACGAGAATGAACCACATTGGTTCTTGCTGAAGCTCAAACGTGATGTGTAAGACGAGAATGAACCTCAATGGTTCTTGCTGAAGCTCAAACGTGATGCGTAACACTAGAATGAACCTCATTGGCTCTCGCTGAAGCTCAAACGTGATGCGTAACACTAGAATGAACCTCATTGGCTCTCGCTGAAGCTCAAACGTGATGCGTAACACGAGAATGAACCTCATTGGTTCTCGCTGAAGTTCAAACGTGATGCGTAGCACTAGAATGAACCTCATTGGCTCGCGCTGAAGCTCAAACGTGCTGCGTAACACGAGAATGAACCTCATTGGCTCTCGCTGAAGCTCAAACGTGCTGCGTAACATGAGAATGAACCTCATTGGTTCCTACTGAAGCTCAAACGTGCTGCGTAACACGAGAATGAACCTCATTGGTTCCTGCTGAAGCTCAAACGTGCTGCATAACACGAGAATGAACCTCATTGGCTCTCGCTGAAGCTCAAACGTGCTGCGTAACACGAGAATGAACCTCATTGGTTCCTGCTGAAGCTCAAACGTGCTGCGTAATACGAGAATGAACCTCATTGGCTCTCGCTGAAGCTCAAACGTGATGCGTAACAGGAGAATGAACCTCATTGGCTCTCGCTGAAGCTCAAACGTGATGCGCAACACGAGAATGAACCTCATTGGTTCTCGCTGAAGTTCAAACGTGATGCGTAGCACTAGAATGAACCTCATTGGCTCGCGCTGAAGCTCAAACGAGATGCGTAACACGAGAATGAACCTCATTGGCTCTCGCTGAAGCTCAAACGTGCTGCGTAACACGAGAATGAACCTCATTGGTTCCTGCTGAAGCTCAAACGTGCTGCGTAATACGAGAATGAACCTCATTGGCTCTCGCTGAAGCTCAAACGTGATGCGTAACATGAGAATGAACCTCATCGGCTCTCGCTGAAGCTCAAACGTGATGCGTAACACGAGAATGAACCTCATTGGTTCTCGCTGAAGTTCAAACGTGATGCGTAGCACTAGAATGAACCTCATTGGCTCGCGCTGAAGCTCAAACGTGCTGCGTAATAAGAGAATGAACCTCATTGGCTCTCACTGAAGCTCAAACGTGCTGCATAACACGAGAATGAACCTCATTGGTTCTTGCCGAAGCTCAAACGTGATGCGTAACACGAGAATGAACCTCATTGGCTCTCGCTGAAGCTCAAACGTGCTGCGTAACACGAGAATGAACCTCATTGGCTCTCGCTGAAGCTCAAACGTGCTGCGTAACACGAGAATGAACCTCATTGGCTCTCGCTGAAGCTCAAACGTGATGCGTAACACGAGAATGAACCTCATTGGCTCTCGCTGAAGCTCAAACGAGATGCGTAACACGAGAATGAACCTCATTGGCTCTCGCTGAAGCTCAAACGTGCTGCGTAACACGAGAATGAACCTCATTGGCTCTCGCTGAAGCTCAAACGTGCTGCGTAACACGAGAATGAACCTCATTGGCTCTCGCTGAAGCTCAAACGTGATGCGTAACACGAGAATGAACCTCATTGGCTCTCGCTGAAGCTCAAACGTGATGCGTAACACGAGAATGAACCTCATTGGCTCTCGCTGAAGCTCAAACGTGATGCGTAACACTAGAATGAACCTCACTGGTTCTCGCTGAAGCTCAAACGTGATGCGTAACACTAGAATGACCCTCATTGGCTCTCGCTGAAGCTCAAACGTGCTGCGTAACACGAGAATGAACCTCATTGGCTCCTGCTGAAGCTCAAACGTGATGCGTAACACGAGAATGAACCTCATTGGTTCTCGCTGAAGCTCAAACGTGATGCTTAAGACGAGAATGAACCTCAATGGTTCTTGCTGAAGCTCAAACGTGATGCGTAACACTAGAATGAACCTCATTGGCTCTCGCTGAAGCTCAAACGTGATGCGTAACACTAGAATGAACCTCATTGGCTCTTGCTGAAGCTCAAACGTGATGCGTAACACGAGAATGAACCTCATTGGTTCTCGCTGAAGTTCAAACGTGATGCGTAGCACTAGAATGAACCTCATTGGCTCGCGCTGAAGCTCAAACGTGCTGCGTAACACGAGAATGAACCTCATTGGCTCTCGCTGAAGCTCAAACGTGCTGCGTAACATGAGAATGAACCTCATTGGTTCCTGCTGAAGCTCAAACGTGCTGCGTAACACGAGAATGAACCTCATTGGTTCCTGCTGAAGCTCAAACGTGCTGCATAACACGAGAATGAACCTCATTGGCTCTCGCTGAAGCTCAAAAGTGCTGCGTAACACGAGAATGAACCTCATTGGTTCCTGCTGAAGCTCAAACGTGCTGCGTAATACGAGAATGAACCTCATTGGTTCTCGCTGAAGCTCAAACGTGATGCGTAAGACGAGAATGAACCACATTGGTTCTTGCTGAAGCTCAAACGTGATGTGTAAGACGAGAATGAACCTCAATGGTTCTTGCTGAAGCTCAAACGTGATGCGTAACACTAGAATGAACCTCATTGGCTCTCGCTGAAGCTCAAACGTGATGCGTAACACTAGAATGAACCTCATTGGCTCTCGCTGAAGCTCAAACGTGATGCGTAACACGAGAATGAACCTCATTGGTTCTCGCTGAAGTTCAAACGTGATGCGTAGCACTAGAATGAACCTCATTGGCTCGCGCTGAAGCTCAAACGTGCTGCGTAACACGAGAATGAACCTCATTGGCTCTCGCTGAAGCTCAAACGTGCTGCGTAACATGAGAATGAACCTCATTGGTTCCTACTGAAGCTCAAACGTGCTGCGTAACACGAGAATGAACCTCATTGGTTCCTGCTGAAGCTCAAACGTGCTGCATAACACGAGAATGAACCTCATTGGCTCTCGCTGAAGCTCAAACGTGCTGCGTAACACGAGAATGAACCTCATTGGTTCCTGCTGAAGCTCAAACGTGCTGCGTAATACGAGAATGAACCTCATTGGCTCTCGCTGAAGCTCAAACGTGATGCGTAACAGGAGAATGAACCTCATTGGCTCTCGCTGAAGCTCAAACGTGATGCGCAACACGAGAATGAACCTCATTGGTTCTCGCTGAAGTTCAAACGTGATGCGTAGCACTAGAATGAACCTCATTGGCTCGCGCTGAAGCTCAAACGAGATGCGTAACACGAGAATGAACCTCATTGGCTCTCGCTGAAGCTCAAACGTGCTGCGTAACACGAGAATGAACCTCATTGGTTCCTGCTGAAGCTCAAACGTGCTGCGTAATACGAGAATGAACCTCATTGGCTCTCGCTGAAGCTCAAACGTGATGCGTAACATGAGAATGAACCTCATCGGCTCTCGCTGAAGCTCAAACGTGATGCGTAACACGAGAATGAACCTCATTGGTTCTCGCTGAAGTTCAAACGTGATGCGTAGCACTAGAATGAACCTCATTGGCTCGCGCTGAAGCTCAAACGTGCTGCGTAATAAGAGAATGAACCTCATTGGCTCTCACTGAAGCTCAAACGTGCTGCATAACACGAGAATGAACCTCATTGGTTCTTGCCGAAGCTCAAACGTGATGCGTAACACGAGAATGAACCTCATTGGCTCTCGCTGAAGCTCAAACGTGCTGCGTAACACGAGAATGAACCTCATTGGCTCTCGCTGAAGCTCAAACGTGCTGCGTAACACGAGAATGAACCTCATTGGCTCTCGCTGAAGCTCAAACGTGATGCGTAACACGAGAATGAACCTCATTGGCTCTCGCTGAAGCTCAAACGAGATGCGTAACACGAGAATGAACCTCATTTGCTCTCGCTGAAGCTCAAACGTGATGCGTAACACGAGAATGAACCTCATTGGCTCTCGCTGAAGCTCAAACGTGCTGCGTAACACGAGAATGAACCTCATTGGGTCTCGCTGAAGCTCAAACGTGATGCGTAACACGAGAATTAACCTCATTGGCTCTCGCTGAAGCTCAAACGTGATGCGTAACACTAGAATGAACCTCACTGGTTCTCGCTGAAGCTCAAACGTGATGCGTAACACTAGAATGACCCTCATTGGCTCTCGCTGAAGCTCAAACGTGCTGCGTAACACGAGAATGAACCTCATTTGCTCTCGCTGAAGCTCAAACATGCTGCGTAACACGAGAATGAACCTCATTGGCTCCTGCTGAAGCTCAAACGTGCTGCATAACACGAGAATGAACCTCATTGGGTCTCGCTGAAGCTCAAACGTGATGCGTAACACGAGAATGAACCTCATTGGCTCTCGCTGAAGCTCAAACGTGATGCGTAACACTAGAATGAACCTCACTGGTTCTCGCTGAAGCTCAAACGTGATGCGTAACACTAGAATGACCCTCATTGGCTCTCGCTGAAGCTCAAACGTGCTGCGTAACACGAGAATGAACCTCATTGGCTCCTGCTGAAGCTCAAACGTGATGCGTAACACGAGAATGAACCTCATTGGTTCTCGCTGAAGCTCAAACGTGATGCTTAAGACGAGAATGAACCTCAATGGTTCTTGCTGAAGCTCAAACGTGATGCGTAACACTAGAATGAACCTCATTGGCTCTCGCTGAAGCTCAAACGTGATGCGTAACACTAGAATGAACCTCATTGGCTCTTGCTGAAGCTCAAACGTGATGCGTAACACGAGAATGAACCTCATTGGTTCTCGCTGAAGTTCAAACGTGATGCGTAGCACTAGAATGAACCTCATTGGCTCGCGCTGAAGCTCAAACGTGCTGCGTAACACGAGAATGAACCTCATTGGCTCTCGCTGAAGCTCAAACGTGCTGCGTAACATGAGAATGAACCTCATTGGTTCCTGCTGAAGCTCAAACGTGCTGCGTAACACGAGAATGAACCTCATTGGTTCCTGCTGAAGCTCAAACGTGCTGCATAACACGAGAATGAACCTCATTGGCTCTCGCTGAAGCTCAAAAGTGCTGCGTAACACGAGAATGAACCTCATTGGTTCCTGCTGAAGCTCAAACGTGCTGCGTAATACGAGAATGAACCTCATTGGTTCTCGCTGAAGCTCAAACGTGATGCGTAAGACGAGAATGAACCACATTGGTTCTTGCTGAAGCTCAAACGTGATGTGTAAGATGAGAATGAACCTCAATGGTTCTTGCTGAAGCTCAAACGTGATGCGTAACACTAGAATGAACCTCATTGGCTCTCGCTGAAGCTCAAACGTGATGCGTAACACTAGAATGAACCTCATTGGCTCTCGCTGAAGCTCAAACGTGATGCGTAACACGAGAATGAACCTCATTGGTTCTCGCTGAAGTTCAAACGTGATGCGTAGCACTAGAATGAACCTCATTGGCTCGCGCTGAAGCTCAAACGTGCTGCGTAACACGAGAATGAACCTCATTGGCTCTCGCTGAAGCTCAAACGTGCTGCGTAACATGAGAATGAACCTCATTGGTTCCTACTGAAGCTCAAACGTGCTGCGTAACACGAGAATGAACCTCATTGGTTCCTGCTGAAGCTCAAACGTGCTGCATAACACGAGAATGAACCTCATTGGCTCTCGCTGAAGCTCAAACGTGCTGCGTAACACGAGATTTAACCTCATTGGTTCCTGCTGAAGCTCAAACGTGCTGCGTAATACGAGAATGAACCTCATTGGCTCTCGCTGAAGCTCAAACGTGATGCGTAACATGAGAATGAACCTCATTGGCTCTCGCTGAAGCTCAAACGTGATGCGTAACACGAGAATGAACCTCATTGGTTCTCGCTGAAGTTCAAACGTGATGCGTAGCACTAGAATGAACCTCATTGGCTCGCGCTGAAGCTCAAACGAGATGCGTAACACGAGAATGAACCTCATTGGCTCTCGCTGAAGCTCAAACGTGCTGCGTAACACGAGAATGAACCTCATTGGTTCCTGCTGAAGCTCAAACGTGCTGCGTAATACGAGAATGAACCTCATTGGCTCTCGCTGAAGCTCAAACGTGATGCGTAACATGAGAATGAACCTCATCGGCTCTCGCTGAAGCTCAAACGTGATGCGTAACACGAGAATGAACCTCATTGGTTCTCGCTGAAGTTCAAACGTGATGCGTAGCACTAGAATGAACCTCATTGGCTCGCGCTGAAGCTCAAACGTGCTGCGTAATAAGAGAATGAACCTCATTGGCTCTCACTGAAGCTCAAACGTGCTGCATAACACGAGAATGAACCTCATTGGTTCTTGCCGAAGCTCAAACGTGATGCGTAACACGAGAATGAACCTCATTGGCTCTCGCTGAAGCTCAAACGTGCTGCATAACACGAGAATGAACCTCATTGGCTCTCGCTGAAGCTCAAACGTGCTGCGTAACACGAGAATGAACCTCATTGGCTCTCGCTGAAGCTCAAACGTGATGCGTAACACGAGAATGAACCTCATTGGCTCTCGCTGAAGCTCAAACGAGATGCGTAACACGAGAATGAACCTCATTTGCTCTCGCTGAAGCTCAAACGTGATGCGTAACACGAGAATGAACCTCATTGGCTCTCGCTGAAGCTCAAACGTGCTGCGTAACACGAGAATGAACCTCATTGGGTCTCGCTGAAGCTCAAACGTGATGCGTAACACGAGAATTAACCTCATTGGCTCTCGCTGAAGCTCAAACGTGATGCGTAACACTAGAATGAACCTCACTGGTTCTCGCTGAAGCTCAAACGTGATGCGTAACACTAGAATGACCCTCATTGGCTCTCGCTGAAGCTCAAACGTGCTGCGTAACACGAGAATGAACCTCATTTGCTCTCGCTGAAGCTCAAACATGCTGCGTAACACGAGAATGAACCTCATTGGCTCCTGCTGAAGCTCAAACGTGATGCGTAACACGAGAATGAACCTCATTGGTTCTCGCTGAAGCTCAAACATGATGCGTAAGACGAGAATGAACCACATTGGTTCTTGCTGAAGCTCAAACGTGATGCGTAAGACGAGAATGAACCTCAATGGTTCTTGCTGAAGCTCAAACGTGATGCGTAACACTAGAATGAACCTCATTGGCTCTCGCTGAAGTTCAAACGTGATGCGTAGCACTAGAATAAACCTCATTGGCTCGCGCTGAAGCTCAAACGTGATGCGTAACACGAGAATGAACCTCATTGGTTCTCGCTGAAGTTCAAAAGTGATGCGTAGCACTAGAATGAACCTCATTGGCTCGCGCTGAAGCTCAAACGTGCTGCGTAACACGAGAATGAACCTCATTGGCTCTCGCTGAAGCTCAAACGTGCTGCGTAACACGAGAATGAACCGCATTGGATCTCGCTGAAGCTCAAACGTGATGCGTAACACGAGAATGAACCTCATTGGCTCTCGCTGAAGCTCAAACGTGATGCGTAACACTAGAATGAACCTCACTGGTTCTCGCTGAAGCTCAAACGTGATGCGTAACACTAGAATGAACCTCATTGGTTCTTGCCGAAGCTCAAACGTGATGCGTAACACGAGAATGAACCTCATTGGCTCTCGCTGAAGCTCAAACGTGCTGCGTAACACAAGAATGAAACTCACTGGTTATCGCTGAAGCTCAAACGTGATGCATAACACTAGAATGAACCTCATTGGCTCTCGCTGAAGCTCAAACGTGATGCGTAACACTAGAATGAACCTCATTGGCTCTCGCTGGAGCTCAAACGTGCTGCGTAACACTAGAATGAACCTCATTGGTTCTCGCCGAAGCTCAAACGTGATGTGTAACACGAGAATGACCCTTATTGGCTCTCGCTGAAGTTCAAACGTGATGCGTAACACTAGAATGAACCTCATTGATTCTTGCCGAAGCTCAAACGTGCTGCGTAACACAAGAATGAAACTCACTGGTTCTCGCTGAAGCTCAAACGTGATGCGTAACACTAGAATGAACCTCATTGGCTCTCGCTGAAGCTCAAACGTGCTGCGTAACACGAGAATGAACCTCATTGGGTCTCGCTGAAGCTCAAACGTGATGCGTAACACGAGAATGAACCTCATTGGCTCTCGCTGAAGCTCAAACGTGATGCGTAACACTAGAATGAACCTCACTGGTTCTCGCTGAAGCTCAAACGTGATGCGTAACACTAGAATGACCCTCATTGGCTCTCGCTGAAACTCAAAAGTGCTGCGTAACACGAGAATGAACCTCATTGGCTCCTGCTGAAGCTCAAACGTGATGCGTAACACGAGAATGAACCTCATTGGTTCTCGCTGAAGCTCAAACGTGATGCTTAAGACGAGAATGAACCTCAATGGTTCTTGCTGAAGCTCAAACGTGATGCGTAACACGAGAATGAACCTCATTGGCTCTCGCTGAAGCTCAAACGTGATGCGTAACACTAGAATGAACCTCATTGGCTCTTGCTGAAGCTCAAACGTGATGCGTAACACGAGAATGAACCTCATTGGTTCTCGCTGAAGTTCAAACGTGATGCGTAGCACTAGAATGAACCTCATTGGCTCTCGCTGAAGCTCAAACGTGCTGAAGCTCAAACATGATGCGTAAGACGAGAATGAACCACATTGGTTCTTGCTGAAGCTCAAACGTGATGCGTAAGACGAGAATGAACCTCAATGGTTCTTGCTGAAGCTCAAACGTGATGCGTAACACGAGAATGAACCTCATTTGCTCTCGCTGAAGCTCAAACGTGATGCGTAACACGAGAATGAACCTCATTGGCTCTCGCTGAAGCTCAAACGTGCTGCGTAACACGAGAATGAACCTCATTGGGTCTCGCTGAAGCTCAAACGTGATGCGTAACACGAGAATGAACCTCATTGGCTCTCGCTGAAGCTCAAACGTGCTGCGTAACACGAGAATGAACCTCATTGGGTCTCGCTGAAGCTCAAACGTGATGCGTAACACGAGAATGAACCTCATTGGCTCTCGCTGAAGCTCAAACGTGATGCGTAACACTAGAATGAACCTCACTGGTTCTCGCTGAAGCTCAAACGTGATGCGTAACACTAGAATGAACCTCATTGGCTCTCGCTGAAGCTCAAACGTGATGCGTAACACTAGAATGAACCTCATTGGCTCTCGCTGGAGCTCAAACGTGCTGCGTAACACTAGAATGAACCTCATTGGTTCTCGCCGAAGCTCAAACGTGATGTGTAACACGAGAATGACCCTTATTGGCTCTCGCTGAAGTTCAAACGTGATGCGTAACACTAGAATGAACCTCATTGATTCTTGCCGAAGCTCAAACGTGCTGCGTAACACAAGAATGAAACTCACTGGTTCTCGCTGAAGCTCAAACGTGATGCGTAACACTAGAATGAACCTCATTGGCTCTCGCTGAAGCTCAAACGTGCTGCGTAAAAAGAGAATGAACCTCATTGGGTCTCGCTGAAGCTCAAACGTGATGCGTAACACTAGAATGACCCTCATTGGCTCTCGCTGAAGCTCAAACGTGCTGCGTAACACGAGAATGAACCTCATTGGCTCCTGCTGAAGCTCAAACGTGATGCGTAACACGAGAATGAACCTCATTGGTTCTCGCTGAAGCTCAAACGTGATGCTTAAGACGAGAATGAACCTCAATGGTTCTTGCTGAAGCTCAAACGTGATGCGTAACACTAGAATGAACCTCATTGGCTCTCGCTGAAGCTCAAACGTGATGCGTAACACTAGAATGAACCTCATTGGCTCTTGCTGAAGCTCAAACGTGATGCGTAACACGAGAATGAACCTCATTGGTTCTCGCTGAAGTTCAAACGTGATGCGTAGCACTAGAATGAACCTCATTGGCTCGCGCTGAAGCTCAAACGTGCTGCGTAACACGAGAATGAACCTCATTGGCTCTCGCTGAAGCTCAAACGTGCTGCGTAACATGAGAATGAACCTCATTGGTTCCTGCTGAAGCTCAAACGTGCTGCGTAACACGAGAATGAACCTCATTGGTTCCTGCTGAAGCTCAAACGTGCTGCATAACACGAGAATGAACCTCATTGGCTCTCGCTGAAGCTCAAAAGTGCTGCGTAACACGAGAATGAACCTCATTGGTTCCTGCTGAAGCTCAAACGTGCTGCGTAATACGAGAATGAACCTCATTGGTTCTCGCTGAAGCTCAAACGTGATGCGTAAGACGAGAATGAACCACATTGGTTCTTGCTGAAGCTCAAACGTGATGTGTAAGACGAGAATGAACCTCAATGGTTCTTGCTGAAGCTCAAACGTGATGCGTAACACTAGAATGAACCTCATTGGCTCTCGCTGAAGCTCAAACGTGATGCGTAACACTAGAATGAACCTCATTGGCTCTCGCTGAAGCTCAAACGTGATGCGTAACACGAGAATGAACCTCATTGGTTCTCGCTGAAGTTCAAACGTGATGCGTAGCACTAGAATGAACCTCATTGGCTCGCGCTGAAGCTCAAACGTGCTGCGTAACACGAGAATGAACCTCATTGGCTCTCGCTGAAGCTCAAACGTGCTGCGTAACATGAGAATGAACCTCATTGGTTCCTACTGAAGCTCAAACGTGCTGCGTAACACGAGAATGAACCTCATTGGTTCCTGCTGAAGCTCAAACGTGCTGCATAACACGAGAATGAACCTCATTGGCTCTCGCTGAAGCTCAAACGTGCTGCGTAACACGAGAATGAACCTCATTGGTTCCTGCTGAAGCTCAAACGTGCTGCGTAATACGAGAATGAACCTCATTGGCTCTCGCTGAAGCTCAAACGTGATGCGTAACATGAGAATGAACCTCATTGGCTCTCGCTGAAGCTCAAACGTGATGCGTAACACGAGAATGAACCTCATTGGTTCTCGCTGAAGTTCAAACGTGATGCGTAGCACTAGAATGAACCTCATTGGCTCGCGCTGAAGCTCAAACGAGATGCGTAACACGAGAATGAACCTCATTGGCTCTCGCTGAAGCTCAAACGTGATGCGTAACACGAGAATGAACCTCATTGGCTCTCGCTGAAGCTCAAACGTGCTGCGTAACACGAGAATGAACCTCATTGGGTCTCGCTGAAGCTCAAACGTGATGCGTAACACGAGAATGAACCTCATTGGCTCTCGCTGAAGCTCAAACGTGATGCGTAACACTAGAATGAACCTCACTGGTTCTCGCTGAAGCTCAAACGTAATGCGTAACACTAGAATGACCCTCATTGGCTCTCGCTGAAGCTCAAACGTGCTGCGTAACACGAGAATGAACCTCATTGGCTCCTGCTGAAGCTCAAACGTGATGCGTAACACGAGAATGAACCTCATTGGTTCTTGCTGAAGCTCAAACGTGATGCGTAACACTAGAAAGAAACCTCATTGGCTCTCGCTGAAGCTCAAACGTGATGCGTAACACTAGAATGAACCTCATTGGCTCTCGCTGAAGCTCAAACGTGATGCATAACACGAGAATGAACCTCATTGGTTCTCGCTGAAGTTCAAACGTGATGCGTAGCACTAGAATGAACCTCATTGGCTCGCGCTGAAGCTCAAACGTGCTGCGTAACACGAGAATGAACCTCATTGGCTCTCGCTGAAGCTCAAACGTGCTGCGTAACATGAGAATGAACCTCACTGGTTCCTGCTGAAGCTCAAACGTGCTGCTTAACACGAGAATGAACCTCATTGGTTCCTGCTGAAGCTCAAACGTGCTGCATAACACGAGAATGAACCTCATTGGCTCTCGCTGAAGCTCAAAAGTGCTGCGTAACACGAGAATGAACCTCATTGGTTCCTGCTGAAGCTCAAACGTAGCTGCGTAACACGAGAATGAACCTCATTGGCTCCTGCTGAAGCTCAAACGTGATGCGTAACACGAGAATGAACCTCATTGGTTCTCGCTGAAGCTCAAACGTGATGCGTAAGACGAGAAAGAACCACATTGGTTCTTGCTGAAGCTCAAACGTGATGCGTAACACTAGAAAGAAACCTCATTGGCTCTCGCTGAAGCTCAAACGTGATGCGTAACACTAGAATGAACCTCATTGGCTCTCGCTGAAGCTCAAACGTGATGCGTAACACGAGAATGAACCTCATTGGTTCTCGCTGAAGTTCAAACGTGATGCGTAGCACTAGAATGAACCTCATTGGCTCGCGCTGAAGCTCAAACGTGCTGCGTAACACGAGAATGAACCTCATTGGCTCTCGCTGAAGCTCAAACGTGCTGCGTAACATGAGAATGAACCTCACTGGTTCCTGCTGAAGCTCAAACGTGCTGCTTAACACGAGAATGAACCTCATTGGCTCTCGCTGAAGCTCAAACGTGTTGCGTAACACGAGAATGAACCTCATTGGTTCCTGCTGAAGCTCAAACGTGCTGCGTAATACGAGAATGAACCTCATTGGCTGTCGCTGAACCTCAAACGTGATGCGTAACACGAGAATGAACCTCATTGGCTCTCGCTGAAGCTCAAACGTGATGCGTAACATGAGAATTAACCTCATTGGCTCTCGCTGAAGCTCAAACGTGATGCGTAACACGAGAATGAACCTTATTGGTTCTCGCTGAAGCTCAAACGTGATGCTTAAGACGAGAATGAACCTCAATGGTTCTTGCTGAAGCTCAAACGTGATGCGTAACACTAGAATGAACCTCATTGGCTCTCGCTGAAGCTCAAACGTGATGCGTAACACTAGAATGAACCTCATTGGCTCTCGCTGAAGCTCAAACGTGATGCGTAACACTAGAATGAACCTCATTGGCTCTCGCTGAAGCTCAAACGTGATGCGTAACACGAGAATGAACCTCATTGGTTCTCGCTGAAGTTCAAACGTGATGAGTAGCACTAGAATGAACCTCATTGGCTCGCGCTGAAGCTCAAACGTGCTGCGTAACACGAGAATGAACCTCATTGGCTCTCGCTGAAGCTCAAACGTGCTGCGTAACATGAGAATGAACCTCATTGGTTCCTGCTGAAGCTCAAACGTGCTGCGTAACACGAGAATGAACCTCATTGGTTCCTGCTGAAGCTCAAACGTGCTGCATAACACGAGAATGAACCTCATTGGCTCTCGCTGAAGCTCAAACGTGCTGCGTAACACGAGAATGAACCTCATTGGTTCCTGCTGAAGCTCAAACGTGCTGCGTAATACGAGAATGAACCTCATTGGCTCTCGCTGAAGCTCAAACGTGATGCGTAACATGAGAATGAACCTCATTGGCTCTCGCTGAAGCTCAAACGTGATGCGTAGCACTAGAATGAACCTCATTGGCTCGCGCTGAAGCTCAAACGAGATGCGTAACACGAGAATGAACCTCATTGGCTCTCGCTGAAGCTCAAACGTGATGCGTAACACGAGAATGAACCTCATTGGCTCTCGCTGAAGCTCAAACGTGCTGCGTAACACGAGAATGAACCTCATTGGGTCTCGCTGAAGCTCAAACGTGATGCGTAACACGAGAATGAACCTCATTGGCTCTCGCTGAAGCTCAAACGTGATGCGTAACACTAGAATGAACCTCACTGGTTCTCGCTGAAGCTCAAACGTAATGCGTAACACTAGAATGACCCTCATTGGCTCTCGCTGAAGCTCAAACGTGCTGCGTAACACGAGAATGAACCTCATTGGCTCCTGCTGAAGCTCAAACGTGATGCGTAACACGAGAATGAACCTCATTGGTTCTCGCTGAAGCTCAAACGTGATGCGTAAGACGAGAAAGAACCACATTGGTTCTTGCTGAAGCTCAAACGTGATGCGTAACACTAGAAAGAAACCTCATTGGCTCTCGCTGAAGCTCAAACGTGATGCGTAACACTAGAATGAACCTCATTGGCTCTCGCTGAAGCTCAAACGTGATGCGTAACACGAGAATGAACCTCATTGGTTCTCGCTGAAGTTCAAACGTGATGCGTAGCACTAGAATGAACCTCATTGGCTCGCGCTGAAGCTCAAACGTGCTGCGTAACACGAGAATGAACCTCATTGGCTCTCGCTGAAGCTCAAACGTGCTGCGTAACATGAGAATGAACCTCACTGGTTCCTGCTGAAGCTCAAACGTGCTGCTTAACACGAGAATGAACCTCATTGGCTCTCGCTGAAGCTCAAACGTGTTGCGTAACACGAGAATGAACCTCATTGGTTCCTGCTGAAGCTCAAACGTGCTGCGTAATACGAGAATGAACCTCATTGGCTGTCGCTGAACCTCAAACGTGATGCGTAACACGAGAATGAACCTCATTGGCTCTCGCTGAAGCTCAAACGTGATGCGTAACATGAGAATTAACCTCATTGGCTCTCGCTGAAGCTCAAACGTGATGCGTAACACGAGAATGAACCTCATTGGTTCTCGCTGAAGCTCAAACGTGATGCTTAAGACGAGAATGAACCTCAATGGTTCTTGCTGAAGCTCAAACGTGATGCGTAACACTAGAATGAACCTCATTGGCTCTCGCTGAAGCTCAAACGTGATGCGTAACACTAGAATGAACCTCATTGGCTCTCGCTGAAGCTCAAACGTGATGCGTAACACTAGAATGAACCTCATTGGCTCTCCCTGAAGCTCAAACGTGATGCGTAACACGAGAATGAACCTCATTGGTTCTCGCTGAAGTTCAAACGTGATGCGTAGCACTAGAATGAACCTCATTGGCTCGCGCTGAAGCTCAAACGTGCTGCGTAACACGAGAATGAACCTCATTGGCTCTCGCTGAAGCTCAAACGTGCTGCGTAACATGAGAATGAACCTCATTGGTTCCTGCTGAAGCTCAAACGTGCTGCGTAACACGAGAATGAACCTCATTGGTTCCTGCTGAAGCTCAAACGTGCTGCATAACACGAGAATGAACCTCATTGGCTCTCGCTGAAGCTCAAAAGTGCTGCGTAACACGAGAATGAACCTCATTGGTTCCTGCTGAAGCTCAAACGTGCTGCGTAATACGAGAATGAACCTCATTGGTTCTCGCTGAAGCTCAAACGTGATGCGTAAGACGAGAATGAACCACATTGGTTCTTGCTGAAGCTCAAACCTGATGTGTAAGACGAGAATGAACCTCAATGGTTCTTGCTGAAGCTCAAACGTGATGCGTAACACTAGAATGAACCTCATTGGCTCTCGCTGAAGCTCAAACGTGATGCGTAACACTAGAATGAACCTCATTGGCTCTCGCTGAAGCTCAAACGTGATGCGTAACACGAGAATGAACCTCATTGGTTCTCGCTGAAGTTCAAACGTGATGCGTAGCACTAGAATGAACCTCATTGGCTCGCGCTGAAGCTCAAACGTGCTGCGTAACACGAGAATGAACCTCATTGGCTCTCGCTGAAGCTCAAACGTGCTGCGTAACATGAGAATGAACCTCATTGGTTCCTACTGAAGCTCAAACGTGCTGCGTAACACGAGAATGAACCTCATTGGTTCCTGCTGAAGCTCAAACGTGCTGCATAACACGAGAATGAACCTCATTGGCTCTCGCTGAAGCTCAAACGTGCTGCGTAACACGAGAATGAACCTCATTGGTTCCTGCTGAAGCTCAAACGTGCTGCGTAATACGAGAATGAACCTCATTGGCTCTCGCTGAAGCTCAAACGTGATGCGTAACATGAGAATGAACCTCATTGGCTCTCGCTGAAGCTCAAACGTGATGCGTAACACGAGAATGAACCTCATTGGTTCTCGCTGAAGTTCAAACGTGATGCGTAGCACTAGAATGAACCTCATTGGCTCGCGCTGAAGCTCAAACGAGATGCGTAACACGAGAATGAACCTCATTGGCTCTCGCTGAAGCTCAAACGTGATGCGTAACACGAGAATGAACCTCAATGGTTCTTGCTGAAGCTCAAACGTGATGCGTAACACTAGAATGAACCTCATTGGCTCTCGCTGAAGCTCAAACGTGATACGTAACACTAGAATGAACCTCATTGGCTCTCGCTGAAGCTCAAACGTGATGCGTAACACGAGAATGAACCTCATTGGTTCTCGCTGAAGTTCAAACGTGATGCGTAGCACTAGAATTAACCTCATTGGCTCGCGCTGAAGCTCAAACGTGCTGCGTAATAAGAGAATGAACCTCATTGGCTCTCGCTGAAGCTCAAACGTGCTGCATAACACGAGAATGAACCTCATTGGTTCTTGCCGAAGCTCAAACGTGCTGCGTAACACGAGAATGAACCTCATTGGTTCCTGCTGAAGCTCAAACGTGCTGCATAACACAAGAATGAACCTCATTGGCTCTCGCTGAAGCTCAAACGTGCTGCGTAACACGAGAATGAACCTCATTGGTTCCTGCTGAAGCTCAAACGTGCTGCGTAAGACGAGAATGAACCTCATTGGTTCTTGCTGAAGCTCAAACTTGATGCGTAAGACGAGAATGAACCTCAATGGTTCTTGCTGAAGCTCAAACGTGATGCGTAACACTAGAATGAACCTCATTGGCTCTCGCTGAAGCTCAAACGTGATGCGTAACACTAGAATGAACCTCATTGGCTCTCGCTGAAGCTCAAACGTGATGCGTAGCACTAGAATGAACCTCATTGGCTCGCGCTGAAGCTCAAACCTGCTGCGTAACACGAGAATGAACCTCATTGGCTCTCGCTGAAGCTCAAACGTGCTGCGTAACATGAGAATGAACCTCATTGGTTCCTGCTGAAGCTCAAACGTGCTGCGTAACACGAGAATGAACCTCATTGGCTCTCGCTGAAGCTCAAACGTGCTGCGTGATACGAGAATGAACCTCATTGGCTCTCGCTGAACCTCAAACGTGATGCGTAACACTAGAATGAACCTCATTGGCTCTCGCTGAACCTCAAACGTGATGCGTAACACTAGAATGAACCTCATTGGCTCTCGCTGAAGCTCAAACGTGATGCGTAACATGAGAATGAACCTCATTGGCTCTCGCTGAAGCTCAAACGTGATGCGTAACACGAGAATGAACCTCATTGGTTCTCGCTGAAGTTCAAACGTGATGCGTAGCACTAGAATTAACCTCATTGGCTCGCGCTGAAGCTCAAACGTGCTGCGTAATAAGAGAATGAACCTCATTGGCTCTCGCTGAAGCTCAAACGTGCTGCATAACACGAGAATGAACCTCATTGGTTCTTGCCGAAGCTCAAACGTGATGCGTAACACGAGAATGAACCTCATTGGCTCTCGCTGAAGCTCAAACGTGCTGTGTAACACTAGAATGAACCTCACTGGTTCTCGCTGAAGCTCAAACGTGATGCATAACACTAGAATGAACCTCATTGGTTCTCGCTGAAGCTCAAACGTGCTGTGTAACACGAGAATGAACCTCACTGGTTCTCGCTGAAGCTCAAACGTGATGCGTAACACTAGAATGAACCTCACTGGTTCTCGCTGAAGCTCAAACGTGATGCGTAACACTAGAATGAACCTCATTGGTTCTTGCCGAAGCTCAAACGTGATGCGTAACACGAGAATGAACCTCATTGGCTCTCGCTGAAGCTCAAACGTGATGCGTAACACGAGAATGAACCTCATTGGCTCTCGCTGAAGCTCAAACGTGCTGCGTAACACGAGAATGAACCTCATTGGGTCTCACTGAAGCTCAAACGTGATGCGTAACACGAGAATGAACCTCATTGGCTCTCGCTGAAGCTCAAACGTGATGCGTAACACTAGAATGAACCTCACTGGTTCTCGCTGAAGCTCAAACGTGATGCGTAACACTAGAATGAACCTCATTGGTTCTTGCCGAAGCTCAAACGTGATGCGTAACACGAGAATGAACCTCATTGGCTCTCGCTGAAGCTCAAACGTGCTGCGTAACACAAGAATGAAACTCACTGGTTCTCGCTGAAGCTCAAACGTGATGCGTAACACTAGAATGAACCTCATTGGTTCTCGCCGAAGCTCAAACGTGATGTGTAACACAAGAATGAACCTCATTGGCTCTCGCTGGAGCTCAAACGTGATGCGTAACACAAGAATGAACCTCATTGGCTCTCGCTGAAGCTCAGACATGCTGTGTAACACGAGAATGACCCTCATTGGCTCTCGCTGAAGTTCAAACGTGATGCGTAACACTAGAATGAACCTCATTGGTTCTTGCCGAAGCTCAAACGTGCTGCGTAACACAAGAATGAAACTCACTGGTTCTCGCTGAAGCTCAAACGTGATGCGTAACACTAGAATGAACCTCATTGGTTCTCGCCGAAGCTCAAACGTGATGCGTAACACGAGAATGAAACTCACTGGTTCTCGCTGAAGCTCAAACGTGATGCGTAACACTAGAATGAACCTCATTGGCTCTCGCTGAAGCTCAAACGTGATGCGTAACACTAGAATGAACCTCATTGGCTCTCGCTGAAGCTCAAACGTGATGCGTAACACTAGAATGAACCTCATTGGCTCTTGCTGAAGCTCAAACGTGCTGCGTAACACGAGAATGAACCTCATTTGCTCTCGCTGAAGCTCAAACATGCTGCGTAACACGAGAATGAACCTCATTGGCTCCTGCTGAAGCTCAAAGGTGATGCGTAACACGAGAATGAACCTCATTGGTTCTCGCTGAAGCTCAAACGTGATGCGTAAGACGAGAATGAACCACATTGGTTCATGCTGAAGCTCAAACGTGATGCGTAAGACGAGAATGAACCTCAATGGTTCTTGCTGAAGCTCAAACGTGATGCGTAACACTAGAATGAACCTCATTGGCTCTCGCTGAAGCTCAAACGTGATGCGTAAGACGAGAATGAACCACATTGGTTCATGCTGAAGCTCAAACGTGATGCGTAAGACGAGAATGAACCTCAATGGTTCTTGCTGAAGCTCAAACGTGATGCGTAACACTAGAATGAACCTCATTGGCTCTCGCTGAAGCTCAAACGTGATGCGTAACACGAGAATGAACCTCATTGGTTCTCGCTGAAGTTCAAACGTGATGCGTAGCACGAGAATGAACCTCATTGGCTCGCGCTGAAGCTCAAACGTGCTGCGTAACACAAGAATGAACCTCATTGGCTCTCGCTGAAGCTCAAACGTGATGCGTAACACGAGAATGAACCTCATTGGTTCTTGCTGAAGCTTAAACGTGATGCGTAACACGAGAATGAACCTCATTGGCTCTCGCTGAAGCTCAAACGTGATGCGTAACACGAGAATGAACCTCATTGGTTCTTGCTGAAGCTTAAACGTGATGCGTAACACGAGAATGAACCTCATTGGCTCTCGCTGAAGCTCAAACGTGATGCGTAACACGAGAATGAACCTCATTGGCTCTCGCTGAAGCTCAAACGTGATGTGTAACACGAGAATGAACCTTTTAGATGCACTTTTATGATGGATGGATGCACTTTTATGATGGATGGATGTACTTTTATGATGATAGATGCACTTTTATGATGATAGATGCACTTTTATGATAGATGGATGCACTTTTATGATGGAGAGATGCACTTTCATGATAGATAGATGCACTTTTACGATGGATAGATGCACTTTTATGATGGATGGATGCACTTTTATGATGATAGATGCACTTTTATGATGGAGAGATGCACTTTTATGATGGATGGATGGATGGATGGATGGATGGATGCACTTTTATGATGGATGGATGCACTTTTATGTTGGAGAGACGCACTTTTATGATGGATGGATGCACTTTTATGATGATGGATGCACTTTTATGATGGATGGATGCACTTTTATGATGATGGATGCACTTTTATGATGGAGAGATGCACTTTTATGATGGATGGATGGATGGATGCACTTTTATGATGATGGATGCACTTTTATGATGATGGATGCACTTTTATGATGGAGAGATGCACTTTTATGATGGATGGATGGATGGATGGATGCACTTTTATGATGATGGATGCACTTTTATGATGATGGATGCACTTTTATGATGGAGAGATGCACTTTTATGATGGATAGATGCACTTTTATGATGGATGGATGCACTTTTATGATGAATAGATGTACTTTTATGATGGATGGATGCACTTTTATGATGATGGATGCACTTTTATGATGAATAGATGCACTTTTATGATGAATAGATGCACTTTAATGATGGAGAGATGCACTTTTATGATGGATGGATGCACTTTTATGATAAATAGATGCACTTTTATGATGGAGAGATGCACTTTTATGATGGATGGATGCACTTTTATGATAAAGAGATGCACTTTTATGATAAAGAGATGCACTTTTATGATGGAGAGATTCACTTTTATGATGGAGAGATGCACTTTTATGATGGATAGATGCACTTTTATGATGGATAGATGCACTTTTATGATGGATAGATGCACTTTTATGATGATAGATGCACTTTTATGATGGAGAGATGCACTTTTATGATGGATAGATGCACTTAAATGATGGATGGATGGATGGATGCACTTTTATGATGATGGATGCACTTTTATGATGATGGATGCACTTTTAAGATGGAGAGATGCACTTTTATGATGGATGGATGCACTTTTATGATGATGGATGCAGTTTTATGATGGAGAGATGCACTTTTATGATGGATGGATGGATGGATGGATGCACTTTTATGATGGATGGATGCACTTTTATGATGATGGATGCACTTTTATGATGGTTGGATGGATGGATGCACTTCTATGATGGATGGATGCACTTTTATGATGATGGATGCACTTTTATGATGGAGAGATGCACTTTTATGATGGATGGGTGCACTTTTATGATGGATGGATGCACTTTTATGATGATGGATGCACTTTTATGATAAAGAGATGCACTTTTATGATGGATGGATGCACTTTTATAATGGAGAGATGCACTTTTATGATGGAGAGATGCACTTTTATGATGGATAGATGCACTTTTATGATGGATGGATGCACTTTTATGATGGATGGATGCACTTTTATGATGGATAGATGCATTTTTATGATGGATGGATGGATGCACTTTTATTATGGATGGATGCACTTTTATGATGAATAGATGCACTTTTATGATGGATGGATGCACTTTTATGATGGATGGATGCACTTTCATGATGGATAGATGCACTTTTATGATGGATGGATGCACTTTTATGATGGATGGATGGATGCACTTTTATGATGATGGATGCACTTTTATGATGGATGGATGCACTTTTATGATGGAGAGATGCACTTTTATGATGGATGGATGGATGCACTTTTATGATGATGGATGCACTTTTATGATGGATGGATGGATGGATGCACTTTTATGATGATGGATGCACTTTTATTATGGAGAGATGCACTTTTATGATGGATGGATGGATGGATGCACTTTTATGATGGAGAGATGCACTTTTATGATGGATGGATGCACTTTTATGATGGAGAGATGCACTTTTATGATGGATGGATGCACTTTTATGATGGATGGATGGATGCACTTTTATGATGGATGGATGCACTTTTATGATGGATAGATGCACTTTTATGATGGAGAGATGCACTTTTATGATGTATGGATGCACTTTTATGATGGATGGATGCACTTTTATGATGATGGATGCACTTTTATGATGGATGGATGATGGATGCACTTTTATGATGATGGATGCACTTTTATTATGGAGAGATGCACTTTTATGATTGATGGATGGATGGATGGATGCACTTTTATAATGATAGATGCACTTTTATGATGGATGGATGGGTGGATGCACTTTTATGATGGAGAGATGCACTTTTATGATGGATGGATGCACTTTTATGATGATGGATGCACTTTTATGATGGATGGATGCACTTTTATGATGGAGAGATGCACTTTTATGATGGATGGATGGATGGATGCACTTTTATGATGGATGGATGCACTTTTATGATGATGGATGCACTTTTATGATGGATGGATGGATGGATGGATGCACTTTTATGATGGATGGATGCACTTTTATGATGGATGGATGCACTTTTATGATGGATAGATGCATTTTTATGATGGATGGATGCACTTTTATGATGGATGGATGCACTTTTATGATGGATAGATGCACTTTTATGATGGATGGATGCACTTTTATGATGGATGGATGGATGCACTTTTATGATGATGGATGCACTTTTATGATGGATGGATGCACTTTTATGATGGAGAGATGCACTTTTATGATGGATGGATGGATGCACTTTTATGATGATGGATGCACTTTTATGATGGATGGATGGATGGATGCACTTTTATGATGATGGATGCACTTTTATTATGGAGAGATGCACTTTTATGATGGATGGATGGATGGATGCACTTTTATGATGGAGAGATGCACTTTTATGATGGATGGATGCACTTTTATGATGGAGAGATGCACTTTTATGATGGATGGATGGATGCACTTTTATGATGGATGGATGGATGCACTTTTATGATGATGGATGCACTTTTATGATGGATGGATGCACTTTTATGATGAATGGATGCACTTTTATGATGGAGAGATGCACTTTTATGATGTATGGATGCACTTTTATGATGGAGAGATGCACTTTTATGATGATGGATGCACTTTTATGATGGATGGATGCACTTTTATGATGATGGATGCACTTTTATGATGGATGGATGATGGATGCACTTTTATGATGATGGATGCACTTTTATCATGGAGAGATGCACTTTTATGATTGATGGATGGATGGATGGATGCACTTTTATAATGATAGATGCACTTTTATGATAGATGGATGGATGGATGCACTTTTATGATGGAGAGATGCACTTTTATGATGGATGGATGCACTTTTATGATGGATGGATGGATGGATGCACTTTTATGATGGATGGATGGATGCACTTTTATGATGGATGGATGCACTTTTATGATGATGGATGCACTTTTATGATGGATGGATGCACTTTTATGATGATGGATACACTTTTATGATGGAGAGATGCACTTTTATGATGGAGAGATGCACTTTTATGATGGATAGATGCACTTTTATGATGGATGGATGCACTTTTATGATGATGGATACACTTTTATGATGGAGAGATGCACTTTTATGATGGATGGATGCACTTTTATGATGGAGAGATGCACTTTTATGATGGATGGATGCACTTTTATGATGGATGGATGCACTTTTATGATGAATAGATGCACTTTTATGATGGATGGATGCACTTTTATGATGATGGATGCACTTTTATGATGAGAGATGCACTTTTATGATGAGAGATGCACTTTTATGATGGATAGATGCACTTTTATGATGGATGGATGGATGGATGCACTTTTATGATGATAGATGCACTTTTATGATGGAGAGATGCACTTTTATGATGGATAGATGCACTTTAATGATGGATGGATGGATGGATGCACTTTTATGATGGAGAGATGCACTTTTATGATGGATGGATGCACTTTTATGATGATGGATGCACTTTTATGATGGAGAGATGCACTTTTATGATGGATGGATGGATGCACTTTTATGATGGATGGATGGATGCACTTTTATGATGGATGGATGCACTTTTATGATGATGGATGCACTTTTATGATGGATGGATGGATGGATGCACTTCTATGATGGATGGATGCACTTTTATGATGGATGGATGCACTTTTATGATGATGGATGCACTTTTATGATGGAGAGATGCACTTTTATGATGGATGGATGCACTTTTATGATGGATGGATGCACTTTTATGATGATGGATGCACTTTTATAATGGATGGATGCACTTTTATGGACTTAAAAACAGAAACAGCCATTCACTGCCATTATAAAGCTTGGAATAGCCAGGACAATTTTTATATAACTTTAATATAATTTTTTAATATAACTTTTAATCTGAAAGAAGAATGTCATCTACACCTAGGATGGCTTGAGGGAGATTTTCATTTTTGGATGAACTAACCCTTTAATTAGTTTTACGATCTCTTTATGAATGTTTTGAAGCATTACAGTGGTAGTTGTGTAGCGGTCAATGGAGGGACAGAAATCACTCAGATTTTAGTCAAAAATATCTTCATTTGTGTTCCGAAGATAAACAAAGGTCTTATGGGTTTGGAACGTCATGAGTGATAGTAATTAATGACAGAATTTACATTTTTGGGTGAACTAACCCTTTAAGTCTTCATCAAATCAAAATGAAGTGAGTTTGTTTAAACAAGAGAAAATATCTGCCAATGGAGTCTTAAATAATCTCAATTCAAAGGTAAAACAAGATGATTGCTCCATTGGCTGATATTTGCTCTTGTTTTAAGCACAAACTCACTCACAATCAAGTCATAATATCTTCAGCTATTTCTCTTCTCCAGGAAATGTGTCTGGATGTAAGAATGTTTAGATGTTTGTGCTGGAGAACAAGACAATCACTGAGGAAGAGCATGATGTTTTGCAGTGTATCATGACTGTTTTATCCAGTTTAATCAGCGTTCACAGAAGCACATGATGGTTAGTAAGCAGAATCCTCCCGTATGACCCGTACTGTCCGTGGGTTCATCTTTAACGAGTTCTCATTAACAGCACCGCTTCTGAAGATGTCGCCGTGGCAACAGAGTGACGCACACCTGCAGATGCCGGTCCATATGCACGCGGGCTGGAGCCGTGATGGATTTACCCAGGAAAACTATTCTGGACTTTCACAGTCGCCCTTCCACTCTCTGTATCATCCAGAGAAAGTACGTCAATCGTCAGAAGTGTGTTGCTAACGCATCTGCTTCAGCGGCTCGACTCCCTTCAAGTCATTCATTTGAGCAAATGTCATCTTCATCTTTTATTCAATGCAGATTGTTTCAAAGTGCTAATGTTGTAAAAATGTTATTCAATTATGAAACAAATTCAAT
>CM077194.1:552500-572500 GCA_039654625.1 Rhinogobio ventralis | reverse complement strand
ATCTCAGGTAGTGTGTGTGAGTGTGTGTGTGTGTTGTTGGATAAAGAGGACTGATCTCAGGTAGTGTGTGTGAGTGTGTGTGTTTGTGTTGTTGGATGAAGAGGACTGATCTCAGGTAGTGTGTGTGAGTGTGTGTGTTGTTGGATGAGGAGGACTGATCTCAGGTAGTGTGTGTGTGTGTGTGTGTGCGTGTGTGTGAGGTTCAGTGCGTCTCATGTGTCTGTATCTCGCTGGTTTAACTGCCCTATTTATATACATGGCTGGTGTGTGTGTCTGTACTGAAGCATATTAAAGTGCTGAACTCTCACACAGATCCTCCTAAACTCCTCTGATGGCGTCAGTGATGCTTCAGAGCGCTTCACACCCACCGTCACCAGGTTAGAGCCATTACACCTTCATCATCAGCATCATCAGTCCAAGAGCAGATGCTGTGATCACCGTGAGCTGCTCTTTCTCCAGCCGAAGGGCCAAGTATTTCTGAAGAAGAGCTTCTGGCTGGAGACACAGAAAAACTTCACTGAGCCGTTTCATTTCCACTCAATAAACACACTAACCCCAAACTACTGTATGGATTTAGTGTAATGAAGATGACAGTCGTTGTGATAGAAGTACATGAGTTCTGCAGAATCAAACTGGAGTTAAAGGAACAGAGACGCTCCACCAGCAACTTTTGATGAAGAAAGCTGTGATTATAAAAAAGTTGAGTTAACTTTTAGAAATAAAGCGACCAGCTGAAAACCATTTCTCAACTTCTGTAGTTCAGTAAGTTACACTGGTTCACCCAGACTAACACTTTAAATCAGGCATTCTCAACCCTGGTCCTCGAGGGCCACTGTCCTGCAGAGTTTAGCTCCAACCCTAATCAAACACACCTGAACCAGCTAATTAAGCTCTTTAGAATTACTAGAAAGCTACAGGCAGGTGAGTTTGATCAAGGTTGGAGCTAAACTCTGCAGGACAGTGGCCCTCGAGGACAAGGGTTGAGAACCCCTGCTTTAAATCAAATCAACCATTGATCGTGTTAGAACAAGTTCATTCCCCAAAATGGCTTAACACCTGAGGCGAGAGACAAAGAGACGAGAGATGTGAGACGAGAGGTGTGAGACGAGGGGCGAGAGATGTAAGACGAGAGACGTGAGACGAGAGACGTGAGACGAGGGGCGAGTGACGTAAGACGAGAGACGAGAGACGTGAGACGTGAGACGAGGGGCGAGTGACGTAAGACGAGAGACGTGAGACGTGAGACATGAGATGAGGGGCGAGACACGAGAGATGTGAGACAAGAAATGAGAGACGAGGGGCGAGATATTTAAGACGAGAGACGTAAGAGACAAGAGAAGAGAGACAAGAGAAGAGAGACAAGAGAAGTGAGACGAGAGATGTGAGGCGAGAGACTTGAGATGAGGGGCGAGAGATGTTAGACGAGAGACGAGAGACGAGAGACGAGAGACGTGAGACGAGAGACGTGAGACGAGGGGCGAGAGATGTGAGACGTGAGACGAGAGACGTGAGACGTGAGACGAGGGGCGAGAGATGTGAGACGTGAGATGAGAGACGAGGGAGGTGAGACGAGAGACGTGAGACGAGGGGCGAGAGATGTGAGACGAGAGACGTGAGATGAGGGGCGAGAGATGTGAGACGAGGGGCGAGAGATGTGAGACAAGAGACGTGAGATGAGGGGCGAGAAACGAGAGATGTGAGACAAGAGATGTGAGACGAGAGACAAGAGATGTGAGACAAAAGACGAGAGACAAGGGGCGAGAGATGTGAGACATGAGACACGTAAGACAAGAGAAGAGAGACAAGAGACGTGAGACGAGGGACGAGAGATGTGAGGCGAGAGACTAGACAAGAGACATGTCTGATCATATGAAGTGCTGATGAAGTTACAGACTCAATATGCTGGATCTCTAGTGCTCGAACCAACCTAACCTGTTAATTACTATTTCTTCTTCAAACGTGTCCACAATATTATGCTACTTTTTAAAAATGATTTTGTTTCTTGGCAGACCGATCCGATTCTGTGACTTTAAATGAAACCCGGGCGTAACGGGGCGTTTTCATGGCAGGATTGGTCGTGTAGGCGTTGGGTTGGGCGCGACACACACACACACACACACACACACACACACACTGCTGCTATAGTCCCGGAGCAGAGCCCTACCCGTAATCCTGTGCCAGACGAGAGAAGGGCATGAGAAACAGCAGCTCTCTTTGGGTGGGACGGCAAGAATGACTCCACCTCTCCATTTACTGACCCTGAACATCATGAGCGACGGACGCACGGAGTTCCGGCCAAGACTTTGCGTCAATGCTTTTGGCTGCAGCTCATTCTTCTTGTAAAGCAGAATCAAGTGAAGTCGGATGTATGCATAGAATGGAGTCGCACAGCAGAACAAACTCAAAACTGCAAAAAGAAGAGAAAGATCAGTGTGGAAAACATGATTCAGTCAAAGCAAAGCAGTGTCAAAGTCTCAGGACTCACTCACCTGTTCCTCAAAGTCATCAATCTTCTCATGAAACACTAATTAAGTCAGCTTTATTTCTACAGCGCTCTATACAGTACAGATTATTTCACATCAGCTTCACAGTAATAAACAGGAAAATAACAGAATCAATGATGCAGACTTCATCAGATATGAGACATATTCAGATTATACAGAAGACAAGAGTCATTATTCAGATCAAGTTAAGTCAATCATAACTAGCACTAATCCTCATATACTGATCAATCCTCCATCACTGACGGTTAGAGTTCTGTGTGTGTGAGCCTGGTTTCTCCCAAGGTTTTTTTGTCCATTCTGGCCCTGAAGGAGTTTTGGTTCTTGCCACCATCGCCTTTGTCTTTTGGCTTGCTCAGTTGAGGACACTAAATATTCAGCTATATCACTGATCCGCCCGCATTGACACTATATGAGAACTGAAATGAGCTGATGACATCACCGTTTCCTCCAGAGCGGCTGTACAGCCCAATCAGATTCTGTTCATTATTTTCCTGTTGAACACTGTGAAGCTGCTTTGAGACAATCGGCATTGTAAAAAGCGCTATATAAATAAAGGTGACTGTGTGTGTGTGTGTGTGTGTGCTGCAGGCGTGAATGATTCCTCAGATCATGTCTGTATTGAGGAGAGTGAGATGAACCAGAAAACACTGAAAACCCCACAGACGCTCATACAGACCAGATCTCTGAGACAGGAAGAACCAGCAATCTCTCATTTGAAAGCCACGTTTCCAGCATCTGTAAAACTGCATTCTACCATCTTAAAAATATATCTAAATTACGGCATATGCTTTCAATGCTAAATGCTGAACAGTTAGTTCATGCGTTCATGACCTCAAGGCTAGATTATTGTAATGCTCTACTGGGTGGTTGCCCCGCTCGCTTAATAAATAAACTGCAGCTGGTCCAAAACGCAGCAGCTCGAGTTCTTACTAGAACCAGGAAGTATGACCATATTAGCCCGGTTCTGTCAACACTGCACTGGCTCCCTATTAAACATCGCATACATTTTAAAATCTTGCTAATTACTTACAAAGCACTAAATGGTTTAGCTCCCCAGTACTTGAGCGAGCTCTTAACGCATTACACCATGTCCTAATTACATGCGACGCGATAAGATTCCAGCGACAAGCAACATGTCTGTCCACACCAGATGCGACGCGACTGTGAGATGCAACAAATCAATCAAAAACCACAGCCAATCAGAACAGCGTGTGGGCGGGCTCTCGCGGCAAGATTAATCTTGACGGCACTCGCAAGGAAAATGGATAAGTACATAATCAAATTCACAAATATTATACCATTTAAACATTACTAAAATACATACTGAGTTGCTAAAACAATCTTTGTCACAGAATATACTTGTTTGTTCACAGTTTGAACGTTCTTGTTTCGATTTGTTTAATTTCAATACCTGAGGTGAATTATCCTGTTGCTTTTAGTACGACTAACAAAGCTGAGCACTAAATGATATTCAAAGTCACATGACACGCTTTTAACATTAAATAAAGCACATAAACACTACCTTAGATTATCAGTGCCATGTTTTGTGTTGTTGTTCCAGCTGCGACGTCGCAGAAATTGAAACAGTTTCTGCAATACACACACACACACTCACACTCACACACTCACTCTCACACACACACACACTTTCACTCACACTCTCACACAAACACACACACACACACTTTCACTCACTCACACACACACACACACACTTTCACTCACTCACACACACTTTCACACACACACACTCACACACTCTCTCACACACACACACACACTTTCACTCACACACACACACACTCACACACTCTCTCTCACACACACACACACACTTACACTCACACACACACACACTCTCACACACACACACACTTTCACTCACACACACACACACTCACACACACACTTTCACTCACTCACACACACACACACACACTTTCACACACACACTCACACACTCTCTCACACTTTCACTCACACACACACACACACACACTCACACACTCTCTCACACACACACTCTCACACATGATGGAGACGTCACTTCGGATTGGAGCGTGGACGTCTCGGCCGAGGCCTGTAACCGCAGGACAAACACACTGAAGATGAGCGCTGCGATTGGGATGTCAGGCCCCGTCACAACTCCCTGATCACTGACATTTCCAAACATTCACTGGAGCGCATTAAACACTCATTACCACCGCGCGCACACACACACACACATCAGAGCCGTGTCGTCAGGAGTGAATGCTGGGGAAAGGCTGGAATCATTACCACACACAAACACCCACAATTCACAAAAAAATGTTTTCAAATTACAATTCAGGCCCTGAAATTAGAACTGAGGCAAACAGGAACTAGAGTTGAAATTTAAATTAAACTAAACAAAGTCTTAACTCCAATAAGTGAATGGCTTGTCAAGACAAACTTTGAATTACAGTTGATGTTGAAAAACACTTAATTTCCCAGAATGCATTATTTCTCTGAGGTCAAAGGTCACGCGTGGCAGTGCTGATGCACGTACGGAATGGGAAATAAGTCAATCTCACATTTCAATCATCAGCAATAATGATGAACCAGTTATTATCGTGTTCTAGTTAGCTTATTAACTTTTATATATTTTTCATTTTCATTGCATTTTTTGTTATTTTATGTGCTTTTGTCTCTTTTTTTATTTCTGTCAGTTTTGTAATATTTCAGCTCATTTCAGTTATTTGCCATGCCAACATTTCTAATGTTTATTTTATTTCAGCTTTCACCAGTAGTTTTAGTTTAGGTTAATGATGACATACTGACATGAACTAGCCAACGCAACTCTATTCATGTCATGATTTATTAAACATTCATCTCTTTTGTGATTTCTTCAAAGCAAAAGCCACTGGAGGTGGAACACGACAGCACATGATTTCAAAACATGATTTGAGGCCGAAACAGTGAAACGAGGCTTTCCGAAGTGGTGATTTGACCCGGTTAAGCCTCTGAAGTGCTCAGTGTGATCAGGTGACGCTGGAGAGATCCGTGCTCCTCTGCCGCCCCCTGCTGCCCACCCTCAGCCCTGCACTGACCGCTCTCCCGCTCTCACGTCTCCCTGGGAACAGGAGTGAGCCCACTTCCTCAGGAACACCTCAGAATCAAGCGCTAGTGTTGTGGCAGGAGCACATTCACCATGGAGCCCCTGATTATATGATTATATCGTCATAAGCGGATTGTTGGGCTGTATGATCACATGCATATGCCCTTGACCCGGGAGAACTCAGCGCTGATCCACTCGCAGAAGAGAAGCTGATCAGGTGATGATGGACCGTCATTAATAGAACAGTCCTCCCTATTGTGCCGTATATCCAGTGAAACACTTCACGAACAAGAACAAATGTAGGGCGGGGCTTGATTTTGATTGGATGGCTGTGGTTTGCTATTGGCTGATCTCATGTGAGTGACAGGTGGCCCCGCCCTCGTCATCAGAGAAGAGATGAAGTTATTCTGACTCAAGATTATGATGTGCACCCATAAATCATTTAGAATAAACACTGCAATATTCCATTAAATTGTCCATTTAGATTTCATGGAGACTTTAAAACTTTTCTCAAAGCCTAAATATATACGTGTTGATCTCAGAATGGCCGAACAGAACTGCCGTAGTGTGACACGCATAAGCCTTTTGGTCATTTTCCTGATCCTGTTCCTCACTTCCTGTGCAATAAAAGCCAAAAAACAAAACAACACCACACGTGTGCTGATTTATACACTGCTGTTTCTGATCGTGTAAATCAGCTGTTCTCTGTGTGAATATATAGTAAAGTGTCATTTATTCCTGTGATCAAAGCTGAATTTATCATCATTACTCCAGTCTTCAGTGTCACATGACCCTTCACAAATCATTCAATATGAGGATTTGATGCTCAACAAACATTTATGATTATTATCAGTGTTGAGAACTGTAGAAACCGTGATGCACTGTTGCAGAGATCAATAGAGTGCAAAAGAACAGCATTTATTAGAAATATAATCTTTTGTAACATTATAAATGCCACTTTTGATTAATTTAATGCATCCATCCTTGCTGAATAAATGTATTTCTTTCTTTAAGTTCTTTCCCATAAATAAAAAAAATCTTCCTGACCCAAAACTTTTGAACGGTAGTGCAATGTTACAAAAGCTTTAATGCTGCTCTTCTGAACTTTCTATTCATCAAAGAATCTTAAAAAATGTTTTCAACACTGATAATAATCATGTTTATGAAACTTTGACTCAAGCGATTCGTTCACACTCACACACACACACACAATCACACACACACTCACTCACACACACACTCACACTCACACACACACACACACTCACACACACACACACTCACACACACTCACACACACACTCACATGCACTCACACACACTCGCACACTCACTCACACACACTCACTCGCACTCACTCACACGCTCACTCACTCGCTCACACACACGCTCACTCACACGCTCACACACTCACACGCTCACACACTCACACACTCACACACACACACACACACACTCACACACTCACTCACTCACTAACTCACACACTCACACACTTACTCACACACTCACTAACTCACTCACACTCACGCAGGCACACACACTCACTCACACTCACGCAGGCACACACACTCACACACACACACTCACACACACTCACACACACTCAGACGCACTCGCACACTCCCACGCTCACTCACACTCACTCACACGCTCACTCACACGCTCACACACACTCACTCACACACTCACTCGCACTCGCACTCGCACTCACTCACTCACTCGCACTCACTCACTCGCACTCGCACTCACTCACTCACTCACTCGCACTCACTCGCACTCTCGCACTCACTCGCACTCACTCACTCGCACTCGCTCACTCGCACTCGCTCACTCGCACTCGCACTCACTCGCACTCACTCACTCGCACTCACTCACTCGCACTCGCACTCACTCACTCGCACTCGCACTCACTCACTCGCACTCACTCACTCACTCGCACTCGCACTCACTCACTCACTCACTCGCACTCACTCACTCACTCGCGCTCGCTCACTCACTCGCGCTCGCTCACTCACTCGCACTCACTCACTCACTCACTCGCACTCACTCACTCACTCGCACTCACTCACTCACTCACACACTCACTCACTCACTCACTCACTCACACAGTCACTCACACAGTCACTCACACAGTCACTCACACAGTCACTCACACAGTCACTCACACAGTCACTCTCATCCACAGTCACTCTCACACAGTCACTCTCACTCACACACACACACACACACACACTCTCACTCCCACTCAGACTCACACACACTCTCATACACACTCACACACACACACACACTCACACACACACACACACACACACACACACATTCACACACAGTTCTCCGGCTCGTTGTAATGTAGCAAACATTAATTTGTAAAACATTAATCACATTATCACACACGCTCACTCACACTCACTCACACGCTCACTCACTCGCTCACACACACGCTCACTCACACGCTCACTCACACGCTTACACACTAACTCACTAACTCACACTCACGCAGGCACACACACTCACACACACACACTCACACGCACTCACACGCTCACGCACTCTCACACTCTCACGCACTCGCTCGCACACTCTCGCACGCACACTCTCGCACGCACACTCTCGCACGCACACTCTCGCACGCACACTCTCGCGCTCACTCACTCGCGCTCACTCACTCGCGCTCACTCACTCGCGCTCACTCGCACTCGCTCACTCGCCCTCGCTCACTCGCACTCGCGCACGCTCACTCGCGCACGCTCACTCGCGCACGCTCACTCGCGCACGCTCACTCGCGCACGCTCACTCGCGCACGCTCACTCGCGCACGCTCACTCGCGCACGCTCACTCGCACGCACACTCTCGCACGCACACTCTCGCACGCACACTCTCGCACGCACACTCTCGCACGCACACTCTCGCACGCACACTCTCGCACGCACACTCTCGCACGCACACTCTCGCACGCACTCACTCACTCGCACTCACACACACACTCACACTCACACTCACACGCACACACACTCACTCGCACACTCTCACGCACTCGCACACTCTCACGCACTCGCACACTCTCGCGCTCGCTCACTCACTCGCACTCACTGGCGCTCGCTCACTCACTCGCACTCACTGGCGCTCGCTCACTCACTCGCACTCACTGGCGCTCGCTCACTCACTCGCACTCACTGGCGCTCGCTCACTCACTCGCACTCACTGGCGCTCGCTCACTCACTCGCACTCACTGGCGCTCGCTCACTCACTCGCACTCACTGGCGCTCGCTCACTCACTCGCACTCACTGGCGCTCGCTCACTCACTCGCACTCACTGGCGCTCGCTCACTCACTCGCACTCACTGGCGCTCGCTCACTCACTCGCACTCACTGGCGCTCGCTCACTCACTCGCACTCACTGGCGCTCGCTCACTCACTCGCACTCACTGGCGCTCGCTCACTCACTCGCACTCACTGGCGCTCGCTCACTCACTCGCACTCACTGGCGCTCGCTCACTCACTCGCACTCACTGGCGCTCGCTCACTCACTCGCACTCACTGGCGCTCGCTCACTCACTCGCACTCACTGGCGCTCGCTCACTCACTCGCACTCACTGGCGCTCGCTCACTCACTCGCACTCACTGGCGCTCGCTCACTCACTCGCACTCACTGGCGCTCGCTCACTCACTCGCACTCACTGGCGCTCGCTCACTCACTCGCACTCACTGGCGCTCGCTCACTCACTCGCACTCACTGGCGCTCGCTCACTCACTCGCACTCACTGGCGCTCGCTCACTCACTCGCACTCACTGGCGCTCGCTCACTCACTCGCACTCACTGGCGCTCGCTCACTCACTCGCACTCACTGGCGCTCGCTCACTCACTCGCACTCACTGGCGCTCGCTCACTCACTCGCACTCACTGGCGCTCGCTCACTCACTCGCACTCACTGGCGCTCGCTCACTCACTCGCACTCACTGGCGCTCGCTCACTCACTCGCACTCACTGGCGCTCGCTCACTCACTCGCACTCACTGGCGCTCGCTCACTCACTCGCACTCACTGGCGCTCGCTCACTCACTCGCACTCACTGGCGCTCGCTCACTCACTCGCACTCACTGGCGCTCGCTCACTCACTCGCACTCACTGGCGCTCGCTCACTCACTCGCACTCACTGGCGCTCGCTCACTCACTCGCACTCACTGGCGCTCGCTCACTCACTCGCACTCACTGGCGCTCGCTCACTCACTCGCACTCACTGGCGCTCGCTCACTCACTCGCACTCACTGGCGCTCGCTCACTCACTCGCACTCACTGGCGCTCGCTCACTCACTCACTCACGCACTCGCACACTCACGCACTCGCACACTCTCGCACTCGCTCACTCTCGCACTCGCTCACTCGCACTCGCTCACTCGCACACTCGCACTCGCTCACTCGCACTCGCACTCGCTCACACTCTCGCACGCACTCGCTCACACTCTCGCACGCACTCGCTCACACTCTCGCACGCACACTCTCGCACGCACACTCTCGCACGCACACTCTCGCACGCACACTCTCGCACGCACACTCTCGCACGCACACTCTCGCACGCACACTCTCGCACGCACACTCTCGCACGCACACTCTCGCACGCACACTCTCGCACGCACACTCTCGCACGCACACTCTCGCACTCTCTCGCTCGCTCGCACACTCTCGCACGCACACTCTCGCACTCTCTCGCTCGCACGCTCTCGCTCGCACGCTCTCGCTCGCACGCTCTCGCTCGCACGCTCTCGCTCGCACGCTCTCGCTCGCACGCTCTCGCACTCACTCACTCGCACTCACTCACTCACTCACTCACTCGCACTCACTCACTCACTCGCACTCACTCACTCACTCGCACTCACTCACTCACTCGCACTCACTCACTCGCACTCGCTCACTCGCACTCGCTCACTCGCACTCGCTCACTCGCACTCGCTCACTCGCACTCGCTCACTCGCACTCGCTCACTCGCACTCGCTCACTCGCACTCGCTCACACTCTCGCACGCACTCGCTCACACTCTCGCACGCACACTCTCGCACGCACACTCTCGCACGCACACTCTCGCACGCACACTCTCGCACGCACACTCTCGCACGCACACTCTCGCACGCACACTCTCGCACGCACACTCTCGCACGCACACTCTCGCACGCACACTCTCGCACGCACACTCTCGCACGCACACTCTCGCACGCACACTCTCGCACTCTCTCGCTCGCTCGCACACTCTCGCACGCACACTCTCGCACTCTCTCGCTCGCACGCTCTCGCTCGCACGCTCTCGCTCGCACGCTCTCGCTCGCACGCTCTCGCTCGCACGCTCTCGCTCGCACGCTCTCGCTCGCACGCTCTCGCTCGCACGCTCTCGCACTCACTCACTCGCACTCACTCACTCACTCACTCACTCGCACTCACTCACTCACTCGCACTCACTCACTCACTCGCACTCACTCACTCACTCGCACTCACTCACTCACTCGCACTCACTCACTCGCACGCACTCACTCACTCACTCACTCACTCACTCACTCACTCACTCACTCACGCACTCACTCACTCACTCACTCACTCACTCACTCACTCACTCGCACTCACTCACTCGCACTCACTCACTCACTCACTCACTCACTCGCACTCACTCACTCACTCACTCGCACTCACTCACTCACTCACTCGCACTCACTCACTCACTCACTCGCACTCACTCACTCGCACGCACTCACTCACTCACTCACTCACTCACTCGCACTCACTCACTCGCACTCACTCACTCGCACTCACTCACTCGCACTCACTGGCGCTCGCTCACTCACTCGCACTCACTGGCGCTCGCTCACTCACTCGCACTCACTGGCGCTCGCTCACTCACTCGCACTCACTGGCGCTCGCTCACTCACTCGCACTCACTGGCGCTCGCTCACTCACTCGCACTCACTGGCGCTCGCTCACTCACTCGCACTCACTGGCGCTCGCTCACTCACTCGCACTCACTGGCGCTCGCTCACTCACTCGCACTCACTGGCGCTCGCTCACTCACTCGCACTCACTGGCGCTCGCTCACTCACTCGCACTCACTGGCGCTCGCTCACTCACTCGCACTCACTGGCGCTCGCTCACTCACTCGCACTCACTGGCGCTCGCTCACTCACTCGCACTCACTGGCGCTCGCTCACTCACTCGCACTCACTGGCGCTCGCTCACTCACTCGCACTCACTGGCGCTCGCTCACTCACTCGCACTCACTGGCGCTCGCTCACTCACTCGCACTCACTGGCGCTCGCTCACTCACTCGCACTCACTGGCGCTCGCTCACTCACTCGCACTCACTGGCGCTCGCTCACTCACTCGCACTCACTGGCGCTCGCTCACTCACTCGCACTCACTGGCGCTCGCTCACTCACTCGCACTCACTGGCGCTCGCTCACTCACTCGCACTCACTGGCGCTCGCTCACTCACTCGCACTCACTGGCGCTCGCTCACTCACTCGCACTCACTGGCGCTCGCTCACTCACTCGCACTCACTGGCGCTCGCTCACTCACTCGCACTCACTGGCGCTCGCTCACTCACTCGCACTCACTGGCGCTCGCTCACTCACTCGCACTCACTGGCGCTCGCTCACTCACTCGCACTCACTGGCGCTCGCTCACTCACTCGCACTCACTGGCGCTCGCTCACTCACTCACTCACGCACTCGCACACTCACGCACTCGCACACTCTCGCACTCGCTCACTCTCGCACTCGCTCACTCGCACTCGCTCACTCGCACACTCGCACTCGCTCACTCGCACTCGCTCACTCGCACTCGCTCACTCGCACTCGCTCACACTCTCGCACGCACTCGCTCACACTCTCGCACGCACTCGCTCACACTCTCGCACGCACACTCTCGCACGCACACTCTCGCACGCACACTCTCGCACGCACACTCTCGCACGCACACTCTCGCACGCACACTCTCGCACGCACACTCTCGCACGCACACTCTCGCACGCACACTCTCGCACGCACACTCTCGCACGCACACTCTCGCACGCACACTCTCGCACTCTCTCGCTCGCTCGCACACTCTCGCACGCACACTCTCGCACTCTCTCGCTCGCACGCTCTCGCTCGCACGCTCTCGCTCGCACGCTCTCGCTCGCACGCTCTCGCTCGCACGCTCTCGCTCGCACGCTCTCGCTCGCACGCTCTCGCACTCACTCACTCGCACTCACTCACTCACTCACTCACTCGCACTCACTCACTCACTCGCACTCACTCACTCACTCGCACTCACTCACTCACTCGCACTCACTCACTCGCACTCGCTCACTCGCACTCGCTCACTCGCACTCGCTCACTCGCACTCGCTCACTCGCACTCGCTCACTCGCACTCGCTCACTCGCACTCGCTCACACTCTCGCACGCACTCGCTCACACTCTCGCACGCACACTCTCGCACGCACACTCTCGCACGCACACTCTCGCACGCACACTCTCGCACGCACACTCTCGCACGCACACTCTCGCACGCACACTCTCGCACGCACACTCTCGCACGCACACTCTCGCACGCACACTCTCGCACGCACACTCTCGCACGCACACTCTCGCACGCACACTCTCGCACGCACACTCTCGCACTCTCTCGCTCGCTCGCACACTCTCGCACGCACACTCTCGCACTCTCTCGCTCGCACGCTCTCGCTCGCACGCTCTCGCTCGCACGCTCTCGCTCGCACGCTCTCGCTCGCACGCTCTCGCTCGCACGCTCTCGCTCGCACGCTCTCGCTCGCACGCTCTCGCACTCACTCACTCGCACTCACTCACTCACTCACTCACTCGCACTCACTCACTCACTCGCACTCACTCACTCACTCGCACTCACTCACTCACTCGCACTCACTCACTCACTCGCACTCACTCACTCGCACGCACTCACTCACTCACTCACTCACTCACTCACTCACTCACTCACTCACTCGCACTCACTCACTCACTCACTCACTCACTCACTCGCACTCACTCACTCGCACTCACTCACTCACTCACTCACTCACTCGCACTCACTCACTCACTCACTCGCACTCACTCACTCACTCACTCGCACTCACTCACTCACTCACTCGCACTCACTCACTCGCACGCACTCACTCACTCACTCACTCACTCACTCGCACTCACTCACTCGCACTCACTCACTCGCACTCACTCACTCGCACTCACTCACTCGCACGCACTCACTCGCACGCACTCACTCGCACGCACTCACTCGCACGCACTCACTCGCACGCACACTCTCAAACACGTCAAAAGATCAAAGTAAATCCCATTTCTCAGAATCTCTTTCTTTAATGCAGATATCGGGCAGTTTGAGTGACAGACAGCGCACACACTGTCAGCGCGATCGGTCCTGTAGTTTAGAGTCTCTCTAACTCCAGCATGTTTGGCGTTCGTTCGCCGGGTCAGACGGAACAGCAGCTTCACGAGGTTTAACGAAGGCTTCAGGAGAAGCAGGACAGACCGGAAACCTGCGGAACAGAAGCCTCATCCGGCCAGCCTCTGCGTCACCACCTCGCGGTACATGATGGAGATGTAGATGAAGAGGAGGAGGATGACGAAGAAATCATCCATGAAGCCCAGCAGGCCGACCACGCCCTCGGGGATGAAGTCCAGCGGCGACGCCAGGTACGTGAGCGCGCCCACCAGACACAGCAGGATCCGGATGCGGAACATCCAGAAGAGGCCGCCCACGGAGAACATCTCTCTGAAGGCGTGCCGGAGCAGCGTGGGGACGTCCCGCAGGCGGTCCAGCAGCTTCAGGGGTCAAACACACACACACACTTTAACAACAAGGCAAACATACAGTCACTGTGCATCCACACTGCCGTCCAATCAAACGTGCTCTAGAACTTCGTTTGGACAGATTTTGACTGAAATGACGTGACAACAGTTCGTTCTTCGGCTTCGCCTGAAGTATATCCGCACCGGTCACTAGATCTTCCCTTCCCTGATCGAGAGGGAGTGAAGTGTGTCAGTCTGTGTTCGTAAAAATAAACGCAATTGATCGCTTGAATATGTATGGAAGAAAATGAATGACAAATGTTTTTGAAACAGAAAAGCTTTAGATGCGCTTGCACCCCCTGCTGGTGAGCGACTGACAGCACATGGAGATGATGGCCCTGTTTCACTGATCTGAGCTCTCCGGGCGTGTCCGAATCCACTTCTGCTAGTTTAACGACGGTCAGCACGCCCGGCGCATGCTTCAGAAGGGTTGTGCCTCGTCTCTTAATGAGTCATGGGTGTGTTTTGGGCGTAACAAGCAATAAACCAATCAGAGTCTCATCTCCCTTTACCTTTAAAAGCCAGTTGTGCTCGCACCATGACCGGATTCACTATTTACATGAGGAGAGACTGAACGCTTCTCCAGAGAGGAATCCTTTAATTTTAATATTTAAACACGTGTGTGTGTGCTGCTGTGCGTCCCTGTGTGTGTAATAATCAGTGTGTGTGTGTGTGTGTGTGTGTGTGTGTGTGTGTGTTGTGCTCCGCCTATAGGCTCATATTTCTAACACACCCTTTAAATAACATGGGTGAACAGATGCGCCAGTGCATTTGATATTTAAACACGTGGAGCTGGACGTGAACATGAGAACTGCGCTGGGCCGACACTAGCAGAACACACTCGCGTCGGGCCTGCCGTCACATTGCGCCGGGTGTGTGAGAGGGCCCTAAGGATCTATTCCGGCAGCTCCCGGATGTGCGATGTCGAATTTGAACCACTGAATGTGTGGAAGCAAAATAAAATGGACTGAAAATGGCCTGTCGAATATTACAGGTTGTATTTTTAAACAGAATGAATATATTTTGGAAGTGAAATTTGAAAGGTGAATATGGATTAGTGAATTTTTAATAATGAAAATGTGTGTGAAATGTTTTGAATTGAAATATTCACAGCATAAATGTTGAATTTCAGCCCATAAAAATGCAAGCCCTACAAATGCATTAAAATGCGATCACGGTTAATGTGTTTTGTTTAACAAGCTTTTTTATTTCAAAAACATTTGGTTTTAATATTCTTCCATAAATATGGAAGCCCATTTCCACCAGATATGAAATTAAATCTTGCTTTGGGAAATCGTACTTATGATAAAAAAAGTCATAATTATGATTTTATCATCTCAATTCTGACTTTTTAATCTCATAACTGACTTAGTATGTCATAATTATGACTAAGTTCATAATTTCAACTTCTCATCTCATAAATGTGACTTTTTTTATCATAAGTACGATTTACCAAATCATGATTTAATTTCATATCTGGTGGAAATGGGCTTTCATATTTATGGAAGAATATTAAAACCAAATGTTTATGAAATAAATAAAAAAATGACATAGTATGTCATAATTATGACTTTTTAAGTCATGTTATGATTTTTTGATGTCCTACTTTCAACTTTTTATCTCAGAATTATAAATTATAATTTCAAAATGTAATCTCATGATTTTAATTTAGCATGTCATAATTTATACTTTTTATGATAAGTCACATTTATGAGATGAGAAATTGAAATTATAACATACTAAGTCAAATATGAGATTAAAATGTCAGAATTGAGATAAAAAAGTAATTACGATTTTTTATATATCCTACTTACAACTTAAATTATAATTTCAAAATGTAATCTCATAATTTTTTATTTAATTTTAGACATTTTATGATAAAAAGTACTGACATACTAAATTGATATGTACTTAAGTCATAATTATGACATAAAAGGTCGAAATTATGACATTTATGAGATTAGTCAGAATTGAGATTAAAAGTAATTCTTTCTGTCATAATTATAATTTTTTTATGCCCTACTTTCAACTTTTTCATCTCATAATTACAATTTAAGGCATCATTTCAAAATGTAATTCATAATTTAGGATTTATGATGTCATAATTCGGATGATTTTGATATGAGCTCCACACGGGCGACGCGGGAGGGTTTCAGACTCACGGAGCGCGGCTGTCCCGAGAACCGGCGGTTGTAGTCGTGGATGTCGCTGAGGATCAGAGCCGGCTCCACCTGCCCGTCTGGAGTCGGAGCGATGCGGCCGTTGTCTTGGAAAAGCGGAAAGAGCAGGGTCACCTGACAAAACATTAAAGGTCAAGGGTCAACACAGATTTACAGACTGGACAGTGGTGCTTTAAGAGTGAATCGACACAAGTGTGTCTGGAGATTTACCATTTGCCTACAGATGGGGCAGTTGATGGCGCCGAGCCACGTTCCATAACGCCAGTAGGCGATGATGCACGGACCTGAGAGGACAACACAAGAGTTATGTGTCAATCTGAATATACGCTCAATGAGTGACGGATCTCCTCACCGCAGAACAGATGACCACAGTTGGTCTCCACGGGCAGAACGGCCTGCTGCAGACACACGGGACACGACATGTCCGAGTAGAACTGATGCCTCGGCTGCGAGGACGACACCTGAGCGGACACACACACACACACACACACGTGATGTTATTGATTATAACACACTGACTCTATCACCTGACCTGAATAATGACTGACCTGCTCCGTCTGCAGCTGCGCTCGGACCACACGCACATGTTCCTGATTCTCCGGGTGAATCCGCTGCTGCTCGCTCCTGAGAGACGGGAGCGTGTTGAGTGTTATTATGTGTGGGGTGGGGTCAAAGGTCAGGGGTTAGAGGTCATCTCACCTGCAGAGCAGCGTCGCCAGGCCGAACAGGAAGGTCACGCTGAGCACCAGCACCAGCAGGACGGGGTCGCTCACGCCTTCAATGAGCGAATCTTCATCTGGAACCAGAGAGCTGCCGTCCAAACACTCGCTCGCTTCCATTACGCCTGCTCATATCCCCCACCTCTGACACAACACAACACACCGATCAGGCATAACATTATGACTAACACTGATGATCTCTTCATCACCTGTTAGTGGGTGGGATATATTAGGCAGCAAGTGAACATTTTGTCCTCAAAGTTGATGTGTTAGAAGCAGGAAAAATGGGCAAGCGTAAGGATTTGAGCGAGTTTGGGCCAAACTGTGATGGCTAGACGACTGGGTCAGAGCATCTCCAAAACTGCAGCTCTTGTGGGGTGTTCCCGGTCTGCAGTGGTCAGGATCTATCAAAAGTGCTCCAAGGAAGGAACAGTGGAGAACCGGAGACAGGGTCATGGGCGGCCAAGGCTCATTGATGCACGTGGGGAGCGAAGGCTGGAAGTGTATTTCTGATATCAATAATGGCTTTCTTACTAGTAACAATCACATCCATGATATCAGAAATTACTGTCACTAGTAGCAAATTAATTGCTGATATAAAGAACAGACATTTGCACTAGTAACCACATAATTACTTCAAATAAATGCAGCTTTAGTTCATTCAAAATATGTATTATTAAATATTTAATGAAATAATTATAATATTAATTAAGATGAATATTGTTGGTAATATTGTAAAATACATCGTTATAATATTTCACACTAATGTTTACTGATCCCAAACCCTTTTACACGTCGATGATCGATGAGAATAATAATATATGTAACGTACACGTCTATCGATTAGTGAGAATACTAACATTAATAATAATAATAGTTTAAACGTCTGATTATATATGAGAATCGCTTATGATGAACACACACACCTACACACACAGTGGCTGCTGTTCAAACACTTACATGAGAAAACACACCACAGTTTCAGGCCTCAAACACACTTTCAAAAAGAAATGTTTAGTGTTTGTTTGTGTATTTGCGATATGAATGAGTTCCGCATTCCTCTGTGCGCGCGACACGCGAGCAATGGGTGCACGAGCGCCGCCTGTTGTTCTGGAGAGAGGATCAAGTTCCGCATATGTCATCATCGCCGGGTTGAAAGCGGACCGTTTCGCTGCCTGACTCACTTCCATAGACAGTATATGTGCGCGATATTGTACCGAACTATTTTTAATATTTAAAAAAAATGATTCTCCGATTTTAATCCATCTTTTCGCTAAAACAGAGTGATTTCCCGTCAGGCATTAGGTGTCCTGATCCTGCAGGGTGGCAGCCGAAGGACCCCGTGTGTCTGTCTGACTGACTGGGGGAGAATCTGCTAATGTGTGTCTGTCACCGCCGCTTTATTCATCAAAATCACCGTCCGCGCCTTTAATTCGACAGGAATTCTCTCATAACTGGACATTAATCGCTCAGGCGGCGGCGGAAGCTCCGGTTCACTCGGTTTGCTTATATTTACCCGGTGATTCGCGCGATCAAACACAGTCCGAACCGAACATGAGCGCGCCGGAGACTCTGGACCGAGAAGAGCTGTGTGAGAGTCTCCTGACATGGGTGAGTTGTGTGTGTGTGTGTGTGTGTGTGTGTGTGTGTGTGTGTGTGTGTGTGTGTGAGTGTGAGTGTGAGTGTGTGAGAGAGAGAGAGAGAGAGTGTGAGATATCTGATGTGGTTTGTGCTTGATTCTGTTTAACGGGCTTCATCTGTTTACATTCTCGCTCTCTCTCTCACACACACACACACACACACACAAACATATATATATATATCTATCTATCATACAGTATCACTGTACAGTGTACATATAAGGTGGCAATACTATGGCACTCATATTATATATATATATATATACACACCGATCAATCATAACATTATGACCTAATATTGTGTTGGTCCCCTGACCCGTCTCTGATGGACTCCACTAGACCCCTGAAGGTGTGATATCTGGCACCAAGATTTTAGCAGCAGATCCTTTAAGTCCTGTAAGTTGCGAGGTGGGGCCTCCATGGATCGGACTTGTTTGTTCAGCACATCCCACAGATGCTCGATTGGATTGAGATCTGGGGAATTTGGAGGCCAAGTCAACACCTCAAACTCGTTGTTGTGCTCCTCAAACCATTCCTGAAGCATTTGTGCTTTGTGTCAGGAGCATTATCCTGCTGGAAGAGCCACAGCCACCAGGGAATACCGTTTCCATGAAAGGCTGTACATGGTCTCAACAATGCTTAGGTAGGTGGTACGTGTCAAAGTAACATCCACATGGATGGCAGGACCCAAGGTTTCCCAGCAGAACATTGCCCAAAGCATCACACTGCCTCCGCCGGCTTGCCTTCTTCCCATAGTGCATCCTGGTGCCATGTGTTCCCCAGGTAAGCCACGCACACGCACCCGGCCATCCACGTGATGTAAAAGAACACGTGATTCCTCAGACCAGGCCACCTTCTTCCATTGCTCCGTGGTCCAGTTCTGATGCTCACGTGCCACTGTTGGTGCTTTCGGCGGTGGACAGGGGTCAGCATGGGCACCCTGACTGGTCAGCGGCTATGCAGCCCCATACGCAACAAACTGAGATGCACTGTGTATTCTGACACCTTTCTATCAGAACCAGCATTAACTTCT
>CM077194.1:502500-540000 GCA_039654625.1 Rhinogobio ventralis | reverse complement strand
TTTGAGCAAAAACAAGGTTTGTGTGTGAGCAGAAACAAGATGTGTGTGTGTGTGTGTGTGTGTGAGCAGAAACAAGCTGTGTGTGTGAGTCAAGTCCCCTTTATTTATATAGCTGTTTCTGTACAGCCGCTCTGGAGAAAACGGTAATGTCATCAGCTCATTTCAATTATCATATATATTCAAGTAATGTAGTTGATATAGTTAATTTAGTTTAGTAATTACACTTATTTGGATATTTATTTGAAAATTTAGTGTCCCCAAGTGAGCAAGCCAGAGGCAACAGTGGCAAAGAACCAAAACTCCATCAGGTGTCCTAATGGAGAAAAATAAACCTTGGGAGAAACCAGGCTCAGTCGGGGTGCCAGTTCTCCTCTGGCCAATTAACAAACAGTGTATGTTTATTATTTTGGCAGCCTTATAGGTCAGAAGTAATATTAGATTGGATTATTCGAAATATCGGAGTCATCACGCCGGAGATGGATCCATTGAGGATGCCATGTCGATGAGCAATTTCAGCGTGTAGACTACTGGACACGGTCTCTGCAGACACTTCAGGGATGAGCTGGTAATGTCTGGGCGCTGGTCCACCATCTGATCTGGATACGGCCCGGATCCGGCTGACTGCAGTAAACCTCGGGATAAACAGAGAGACTACCATTAGCGTAGATGCCATTCCTCTTATGATGTAACGAGTACATCAGGTGTTATGGGAAGTGTTCCCGGTTCCGGCTGACCTAGTTAATGCAGCCTAACAATTTGAATAAAATATAAATTGATAATGTTCTGTGTGTATGCCATAGTAAAGAGATGCGTTTTAGTCTAGATTTAAACTGACAGAGTGTGTCTGCTTCCCGAACAATGCTAGGAAGACTGTTCCAGAGTTTAGGTGCTAAATAGGAAAAGGATCGACCGCCTGCAGTTGATTTTGATATTCTAGGTATTATCAACTGACCAGAGTTTTGAGACCGCAATAGACGTGATGGAGTATAATGCGTTAAGAGCTCGCTCAAGTACTGGGGAGCTAAACCATTTAGTGCTTTGTAAGTAATTAGCAAGATTTTAAAATGTATGCGATGTTTAATAGGGAGCCAGTGCAGTGTTGACAGAACCGGGCTAATATGGTCATACTTCCTGGTTCTAGTAAGAACTCGAGCTGCTGCGTTTTGGACCAGCTGCAGTTTATTTATTAAGCGAGCGGGGCAACCACCCAGTAGAGCATTACAATAATCTAGCCTTGAGGTCATGAACGCATGAACTAACTGTTCAGCATTTTGCATTGAAAGCATATGCCGTAATTTAGATATATTTTTAAGATGGTAGAATGCAGTTTTACAGATGCTAGAAACGTGGCTTTCAAATGAGAGATTGGTATCAAAGAGCACACCCAGGTTCCTCACTGACGACGAGGACTTGACAGAGCAGCCATCAAGTGTTAGACAGTATTCTAGGTTACTACATGTGGAGTTTTTTTGTCCAATAATTAAAAATTCAGTTTTTTCTGAATTAAGTTGCAGGAAATTACTAGTCATCCAATTTTTTATATCAGCTATGCATTCCGTTAATCTTGTGAATTGGTAAGTTTCGTCAGGGCGTGAAGAAATATAGAGCTGAGTATCGTCAGCATAACAATGAAAACTAACGCCATGCTTCCAAATGATATCTCCCAGTGGTAGCATGTACAGGGTGAAGAGCAACGGTCCTAGCACTGAGCCCTGCGGTACTCCATATTGAACTTGTGATCGGTGTGACATCTCTTCATTTACTGCTACAAACTGATAACGGTCAGATAAGTATGATTTAAACCATGCCAATGCAATTCCACTAATGCCAACATAATTTTTGAGTCTATTCAAAAGAATGTTGTGGCCGATGGTATCGAATGCAGCGCTAAGATCGAGTAACACTAACAGAGAGATACAACCACGATCGGATGATAAGAGTAAATCATTTGTAACTCTAATGAGAGCAGTCTCAGTACTATGATGTGGTCTAAATCCTGACTGGAAAACCTCACAGATACCGTTTTTTTCTAAAAAGGAGCATAATTGTGAGGACACTGCCTTTTCTAGTATTTTTGACAGAAAGGGTAGATTTGAGATTGGCTTGTAATTGACTAATTCTGTAGGGTCAAGTTGCGGCTTTTTAATAAGTGGTTTAATAATAGCCAACTTAAAAGTTTTCGGTACATATCCTAAAGTCAAGGATGAATTAATGATATTAAGAAGAGGATCTATGACCTCTGGAAGCATCTCTTTTATTAGTTTAGTCGGTATAGGGTCGAGCATACATGTTGTTGATTTTGATGATTTAACGAGTTTAGCCAATTCTTCTTCTCCTATAGCCGTGAATGAATGTAATTTTTCCTCAGTGACACTACAATGCTCTGTCTGATGTGATACAGTAGTAGACGGCTGCAAGGTTATAATTTTTTTCCTAATATTATCAATCTTACAAGTAAAGAAGTTCATAAAGTCATTACTGCTGTTGAAGCTTTATTTTTGGTTAATTTAGCCACTGTATTGAATAAATACCTAGTGTTGTGTTTGTTTTCTTGTAAGAGAGTCGAGAAATAAGCAGATCTAGCAGTTTTTAAGGCCTTTCTGTATGAAATCATGCTCTCTTTCCACGAAATGCGAAAAACTTCCAGTTTTGTTTTCTTCCAGCTGCGCTCCATTTTCCGGGTGTGCTTGTTGTACCACAGCGTTGGATTATTTTCTTTAATCTTCTTTAAGCGCAGAGGAGCAACTGTGTCTAAAGTGCTGGAAAAGAGAGAGTCAATAGTTTCTGTTGCAACACCGAGTTCCTCTGGGCTATCTGGAATGCTGAGGAGATGAAACTGATGAGGAAGTTTATTTATAAAGAAATCTTTAGTCTCAGCAGTGATAGTCCTGCCATATTTGAAGCGAGGGGATGGATCAAGTATACATGATACTAGGTAATGATCTGAGATGTCATCGCTCTGCTGCAGAATTTCAACGGTATCAACATTTATTCCATGTGACAATATTAGGTCTAAAGTATGATTACGGCGATGAGTGGGTCCTGATACGTGTTGCCTAACTCCAATAGAGTTTAGAATGTCTCTAAATGCCAATCCCAATGCGTCTTTTTCATTGTCTACATGGATATTAAAATCACCAACAATTAGGACTTTATCTGTAGCCAGTACTAACTCTGATAAAAAATCAGCAAATTCTCTGGTAAAGTGTATATTGTGCCCTGGTGGCCTGTATACAGTAGCCAACACAAATGTTAAACAGGATTTATCAATTTCACTACATAACGTTACGTAAAGCACCAAAACTTCAAAATAATTATATTTGAAACTAGACTTCTGAGTAATACTGAAGATATTATTATAAATTACAGCAACACCTCCCCCTTTACCTTTCAGACGCGGCTCGTGTTTATAACAATAATCTTGTGGGGTGGACTCATTTAAAGTAATGTAGTCGTCAGGTTTTAGCCAGGTTTCTGTCAAACACAGCACATCTAGATCTGTAATCATATCATTAACAATAAGCGCTTTTGAGGAAAGGGATCGAATATTCAGCAGCCTGAGCTTTATCATTTGTTCATCTGTATTATATCTGTTGTTTATTTGTTGGACATCAATTACATTTTTACCGTTGAATAGTTTTGGTGGTTTTTTGTATTTACTAATTCGTGGAACAGACACAGTCTCTATGTGATAATATCTAGGTGAAAGAGTCTCTATGTGCTGGGATTTATCTGACTTCTGTGACGCGAGACAGCTAGCAGACGGTCGGGTAAGCCAGTCCGTCTGCTTCCTGACCTGGGCCCTAGTTAGTCAAGGTTTAGCTCTAAGACTATGTGCCAAATTACTAGAGAGAAGAGCGGCACCACCCCATGAGGGATGGATACCATCTCTTTTCAACAGGTCAGGTCTGCCCCAAAAGCTTTTCCAATTGTCTATGAACCCTATGTTATTTTGCGGACACCACTTAGACAACCAGCCATTGAGTGATGATAGTCTAAGTATCTCATCACTCCTTTTAACGGGGAGGGGACCAGAGCAAAAAACCCGGTTTGCCATCGTACTTGCGAGTTCACACACCTCTTTAATGTTAATTTTGGTGATCTCCGACTGGCGAAGTCGAACATCATTAGTGCCGACGTGAATAATAATCTTAGAGAATTTACGATTAGCATTAGCCAGCACTTTTAAATTTGCTTTGATGTCAGGCGCTCTGGCTCCCGGTAAACATGTGACTATGGTGGCTGGTGTCTCTATTTTCACGTTCCGTGTAATAAAATTGCCAATAACTAGGGCACTTTCAACAGGATTCTCAGTGGGTGCATCACTGAGTGGGGAGAACCTGTTTGATCTTCTAATCGGAACGGAAGAGTGGTTTTTTGATCCGCGACTATGCCGTCTCACTGTCACCCAGTTGCCCTGCTGCACGGGCTCTACAGCTGGAACCGAACAATGTACAGATTTCACTGAGCTAGTCGCATCCAAAGCAGTGTCTAAAGCTGTTACATTCTCACTACTCTCAAATGAAGTCTGGATGCGTGTCTCTAATTCTGAAATCTTCTCCGTCAGCCTGACTATCTCCTTACATTTATCACATGTGAAGCCCTGTTCACCAACAGAGACAGATATACTAAACATGAAACATGTACCCTATTTGTTGATTAATCCAACTTACCACAGTTGTTTGATGGACTAATAAAGGCACGAGAGACAAAACAGGAAACCCGGATGCACAAATGGCAGGCTAACAGGCTAGTGAAATGCTAACGCGTTGTGAAATGCTAACACGTTGTGATAGTGATTTTAAATTAAAAGCTAACAATGTCAATTTTAACGTGATAGGCAATATTAAACAATATATGGTGATGAGTAAGTTATATTTAGCAGTATAAACAACAAGAAAAGATATCAAATAGAGATTCAAAAGCAAAGCTGTACAGAGCTGCAAACACTGCGACCGGCAGACAGGAGGCAGACAGGAGCAATCGATCAGGAGACAAAAACAAGGTGTGTGTGTGTTGCGACCGAGTCCAAATGAGACGGTCAAGAGAGACAGAAAAGAGAATCCTCTTCAGGAACACACGGCTCGCAAAATTGCTAGCCTGACGTCCCGGGGCTAATGTGTTTTCCAGTCGGGCTGCCCGACAGGCTCTCTTAAATAGTGAAGTGCCATTCCTTTCTTGATGTGCGTTGTTCACACTCTTGACTTATTATCTGAAGGAACAATACGAGCGCAGAAGTTTTGATCATGCTGATTTGACCGCAGTGAAGTTTAGCTGATCACACCACACGCAGGCAGGGATTCGCTAGTTAAACGTGTGTATGAATGAATTCCAAACATTGTAAATAAGGCGTGCGTGCACGCTCATTCAGAATTAGCATAATCCCCGCCCATGGGTTACAACTACACAAATGACGTGTCCAGGAACGCTGGGATCTTCTGGACTTCCTTCTCAGGTTTGGCTCCAGTATATTACATAAATGCTAAAGAGACCAATTGGCCGTATGCCTAGCAATATTCAATGATCGTGTGTCCAGCTAATGCCAGGTGCTCTTCTGAATACGGCCAGCGGGTGGCGCTTTTCCAGCTCAGGTACTTTGGTTGCTATGATACAGAATATCCATGGCAGTAATGTGTTACTAGTATCACATTTTGAAGAATATTACTGAATAAAGTCAAGTCAAGTCACCTTTATTTATATAGCACTTTTTACAATGCCGATTGTTTCAAAGCAGCTTCACGGTGTTAAACAGGAAAATAATGAACAGAATTTGATTCGGCTGTAAAAAAAGACAGGCAAACTCGTGAAATATCATTGTTTCATAGTACCTCACGATGCAGTGTCATCCGTTTGCCTAAATTAGTACATGTTTTACGCACCGTTTACACGGGATCAGGTCTACATTTCTTTCCTACCAACTAACATTGCGTGAGTGAGTGTGTGAGTGAGTGTGAGTGTGAGTGAGAGTGAGAGTGTGAGAGAGAGTGAGAGTGAGAGTGTGTGAGAGAGAGTGAGAGTGTGAGAGTGAGAGTGAGAGTGTGAGTGAGAGTGAGAGTGTGAGTGTGAGAGAGAGTGAGAGTGAGAGTGTGTGAGAGAGAGTGAGAGTGTGAGAGTGAGTGTGAGAGTGAGTGTGAGAGTGAGAGTGAGAGTGAGTGAGTGAGTGTGAGTGAGTGTGAGTGAGTGTGTGTGAGTGTGTGTGTGAGAGTGTGTGCCGTTGTGCCGCTCTACTGATGGTGTGTGAGAGTGTGTGCCGTTGTGCCGTTCTACTGATGGTGACGCTGTGTTGTGATCTTGTTCCAGAATATATCCAGACCATCATGATGATGGAGGAGTCTGTCCAGCACGTGGTGATGACCGCCATTCAGGAGGTGGGTGTCTCTCGCGCGTCCCGCATGTGCCGTGTGTATTTGCGTGTTTAATGTGTTTAATCATTTGTGTCTGCAGCTGATGAGTAAAGAGACGCCCGTGTCTGCAGGAAACGACTCGTATGTGGATCTGGACCGGCAGGTACGGTCCATCAGGAGTCAGACATTGATAATAAACACCGTTATAAATGAGTGTGAGAGAGTGAGTGTGTGAGAGAGTGTGTGAGAGAGTGTGTGAGAGAGTGTGTGAGAGAGTGTGTGAGAGAGTGTGTGAGAGAGTGTGTGAGAGAGTGTGTGAGAGAGTGTGTGTGAGTGAGTGAGTGTGTGTGAGTGAGTGTGTGAGTGAGTGTGTGAGTGAGTGTGTGTGAGTGAGTGTGTGTGAGAGTGTGTGTGTGAGAGAGTGAGTGTGTGTGTGTGTGTGTGTGAGTGTGTGTGAGTGTGTGTGAGTGTGTGTGAGTGTGAGAGTGTGAGTGAGTGTGAGTGAGTGTGAGTGAGTGTGAGTGAGTGTGAGTGAGTGTGAGTGAGTGTGAGTGAGTGTGAGAGAGTGTGTGAGTGTGTGTGTGAGAGTGTGTGTGTGAGAGTGTGTGTGTGAGAGTGTGTGAGAGTGTGTGAGTGTGTGTGAGTGTGTGAGAGAGTGTGAGAGAGTGTGAGAGAGTGTGAGAGAGTGTGAGAGAGTGTGAGAGAGTGTGAGTGAGAGTGTGAGTGAGAGTGAGAGTGAGTGAGAGTGAGTGTGAGTGAGTGTGAGTGAGAGAGTGTGTGAGAGAGTGTGAGTGTGAGTGTGAGTGTGAGTGTGAGAGTGAGTGAGTGAGTGTGAGAGAGTGACTGTGACTGTGAGTGTGAGTGTGAGAGTGAGTGTGAGTGAGTGAGAGAGTGAATGTGAGTGACTGTGAGTGTGAGTGTGAGTGAGTGTGAGTGAGTGTGAGTGAGAGAGTGTGAGTGAGTGACTGTGAGTGTGAGTGTGAGTGAGTGAGTGAGTGAGTGTGAGTGAGTAAGTGTGAGTGAGTGAGTGTGAGTGAGTGAGTGTGAGTGAGTGAGTGTGAGTGAGAGAGTGTGAGAGAGTGACTGTGACTGTGAGTGTGAGTGTGAGTGAGTGTGAGTGAGTGTGAGTGAGTGTGAGTGAGAGAGTGTGAGAGAGTGAATGTGAGTGACTGTGAGTGTGAGTGAGTGAGTGAGTGTGAGTGAGTGTGAGTGAGTGAGTGAGAGAGTGTGAGTGAGAGAGTGTGAGTGAGAGAGTGTGAGTGAGAGAGTGTGAGAGAGTGACTGTGAGTGTGAGTGTGAGTGAGAGAGTGAGAGAGTGAATGTGAGTGACTGTGAGAGTGAGTGTGAGAGTGAGTGTGTGTGTGTGATTGAGAGGGTATGAGTGAGAGTGTGAGTGAGAGTGTGAGTGAGAGTGAGAGAGTGAGTGAGAGTGTGTGTGTGCGTGAGTGTGTGTGTGCGTGAGTGAGTGTGTGCGTGAGTGTGTGCGTGAGTGTGTTTAATAATAAACAGCGTTATAAATGTCTGAAGTGTGTTCTCTCGATCAGCTGAAGAAGACGGTGGAGGATCTGCACGACGCTCTGGCCACTAAAGAGGAGATCGCTCAGAGATGCCATGAGCTCGACATGCAGGTAAAGAGATGCCCATGTGTGCCGCCCCTCACTAACGCCGCTCGTATCGGGTCACATGATGTTTTCTGAATGATGCATGTGTGTGTGAATCAGCACACATTCAGGTACACGAGTCTAGTGTTGGTTGTACTGATGTGTAAGGTGTTTGTTTGGTGTGTGTGAGATGTTCGGTGTGTGTGTGTGTGTGGTGTGTTAACCTCTCGTCCTCTGCCTTGCTTTGAAGGCGTACCTCGTCCAAGAGGAGCGAGATAGACTGAGGTTAGAATGTATTGATCTAGACGAGAGGGTAAATGTCTCTTTTCTTCTGCTCTCTGTGCTGAACTGTCTGCTTGATAACATCCCTGAGTAGTGTGCAGGGCCTTAACTGTGTGTGTGTGCCGTCACCCCATAGGCTGATCCTTAGTCATGTGACACAGCACATCCGATCAGCACATCTTCAGCTGACTGTAGCGCTTCATATCAGATCCATCCTGCAGCAAAACTACCTAGAGTTCAGTGTGCAGGCGTGGAGCTGAACATGTGACGCTGCTTCGCCCCGTCCTGTGTGTGTCAGACGCCGCATGACGCATATTTATAATATAAACCAAGTTTAATGTATACGTCTGTACGTCTGTTTTAAAAATGTAGATCCATTTAAAGTGTACAGAGCATCCGGAAAGGATTCACAGCGCTTCACTTTTTCCACATTGTGTTATGTTACAGCCTTATTCCAACATGGATTATATTCATTTTTTCCTTAATATTCTACAAACAATACCCCATAATGACAACATGAAAGAAGTTTGTTTGAAATCTTTGCAAATTTATTAAAAATAAAAAACGAAAAAAATTGCACAAGTATTCACAGCCTTTGCCATGACACTCATCATTGAGCTCAGGTGCTCCTGTTTCCACTGATCCTCCTTGAGATGTTTCTACAGCTTGACTGGAGTCCACCTGTGGTGAATTCAGTTGATTGGACATGATTGGGAAAGGCACACACCTGTCTATATAAGGTCCCACAGTTAACAGTGCATGAGCACAAACCAAGCCATGAAGGCCAAGAGATTGTCTGTAGACCCCCGAGACAGGATTGTATGAAGGCACAGATCTGGGGAAGGGTACAGAAACAGTTCTGCAGCATTGAAGGTCCCAATGAGCACAGTGGCCTCCATCATCCGTGAATGGAAGAAGTTTGGAACCGCCAGGACTCTTCCTAGAGCTGCCGCACGGCCAAACTGAGCGATCGGGGGGGAAGGTCCGTAGTCAGGGAGGAAGAACCCGATGGCCACTCTGACAGAGCTCCAGCGTTTCTCTGTGGAGAGAGGAGAACCTTCCAGAAGAACAACCATCTCTGCAGCTCTCCACCAATCAGGCCTGTGTGGGGGAGTGGCCAGACAGAAGCCACTCCTCAGGAAAAGGCACATGACAGCCCGCCTGGAGTTTGCAAAAAGGCACCTAAAGGACTCTCAGACCATGAGAAACAAAATTCTCTGGTCTGATGAAACAAAGATTGAACTCTTTGGCCTGATTGGAGGAAATCAGGCACTGCTCATCACCTGGCCAATCCCATCCCTACAGTGAAGCATGGTGGTGGCAGCATCATGCTGTGGAGATGCTTTTCAGCGGCAGGAACTGGGAGACTAGTCAGGATCGAGGGAAAGATGAATGCAGCAATATACAGAGACATCCTTGATGAAAACCTGCTCCAGAGCGCTCTGGACCTCAGACTGGGGCGAAGGTTCATCTTCCAACAGGACAACGACCCTAAGCACACAGCCAAGATAACAGAGGAGTGGCTACGGGACAACTCTGGGAATGTCCTTGAGTGGCCCAGCCAGAGCCCAGACTTGATCCCGATCGAACATCTCTGGAGAGATCTGAAAATGGCTGTGCACCTACGCTCCCCATCCAACCTGATGGAGCTTGAGAGGTCCTGCAAAGAAGAATGGGAGAAACTGCCCAAAAACAGGTGTAGCATCAAACTCAAAGAGACCTGAGGCTGTGATCGGAGCCAAAGGAGCTTCAACAAAGGATTGAGCAAAGGCTGGGAATACTTATGTACATGTGATTGTTTTTATTTCATAAATTTGCAAAGATTTCAAACAAACTTCTTTCACGTTGTCATTATGGGGTATTGTTTGTAGAATTTTGAGGAAAATAATGAATTTAATCCATTTTGGAATAAGGCTGTAACATAACACAATGTGGGGAAAATGAAGCGCTGTGAACACTTTCCGGATGCTCTGTACACTCTTGTGAATATTGAAGTATTGATATTTTCAGATGTTTAACCTTTTAACCATCATGAGATTATTGTAATTAACGAATGCTTTGAATACAGAGCTAATGCTAAACACTGCAGATTATTGCACAAAAAAAATGAAAGTTTAAGTTTACTGTAAAGCAAACTAAATAGTTTTAATTGTATACAAAATATAAATTTTTCAAAATAATTTGAATAAAATTGGTGTAAAAATGTCCATGTCTAAAGTTGTGTTCCAAATTTGATGTTGATATCACAAAAATTGAGCCACTTAAAGGTTTTAAAGTAGCGTTTCCATAGTAACGAGTCCAATTTCAGATTACACACAGGTTGAATTTCTTGGCCTTTCAAAAGATGCCTAATTTATGATGAGCACTGAAATAGGGCCCTGTGAAATCCGTGAAATATGAAATCCCAAATTTCATTTTTTCCAAATTCTGTTCTGGGGGATTTTTTTTTTGGGACTTTTAGTCATCAAAAGCATGTCTAATTAATTAAAAATCATGAAACGTATACAATAACAAATAACACAAATTACATGTTTACGGCACTATTTTACTTTTTTTATTTTTTCTGTTTTAAGTTTTCTGGATTTGATTTGAAAGATATATTTCAATTTTAATAATCTAATAAATTGAATTCAGGGCACGCAGAGCACGCAGAACACGCAGGGCACGCAGAACACGCAGGGCACGCAGAGCACGCAGAACACGCAGAACACGCAGAACACGCAGGGCACACGCAGGGCACACGCAGGGCACACGCAGAACACGCAGGGCACGCAGGACACGCTGAGCACGCAGGGCACGTAGGACACGCTGAGCACGCAGAACACGCAGGGCACGCAGAACACGCTGAGCACGTAGAACACGCCACGCAGGACACGCAGAGCACGCAGAACACGCGACACAGGACACGCAGGGCACGCAGGACACGCAGAACACGCGACGCAGGACACGCAGGATTCATATTCATATAGTTTTCTTACGGTTTAATGTTCACAGACTCTGGTCTATATCGTGATGTGATTTAAGTGTGCTGACCTGCTTTTGATTTATTCATCAAAAAATTTATAAATTACGTGAAATTCCACGTTTTTATGACTGGATTTCACGATTCTGTCCGCGTTTTCCACATCACGGAAATCATAGGGCTCTACTAAAATATTTGGAGGGAAAAAGTCAATAAAGTGCGGCAGGCGTCCCTGACAGTCCGCTATAGTGAAGCCCAGTGTTCAGTAACGAGCGTCTGACTGGAGAAGCAGTGACTGACCGTGTGTGTGTGTGTGTGTGTGTGTGTGTGTGTGTGTGTGTGTGTGTGTGTGTGTGTGTGTGTGTGTGTGTGTGAAGGTGGCGGCGCTGCAGGAGGAGAAGAGCAGTCTGCTGGCCGAGAACCAGGTGCTGATGGAGCGGCTCAACCATTCGGACTCCATCGAGGATCTGAACAGCCCGGCGGGCCGCAGACACATGCAGCTTCAGACCCAGCTGGAGCAGCTGCAGGAGGAGAGCTTCAGGTGACCACACACACACACACACACACACACACTCACTCACTCACTCACACACACACACACACACACACACACACACACACACTCACTCACTCACTCACTCACTCACTCACTCACTCACTCACTCACTCACTCACTCACGCACACACTCACACACTCACTCACTGACACACTCACTCACTGACTCACACACACACACACACTTACTGACACACACTCACTCACTCACTCACTCACTCACTCAACTGAAGCTATATATAATGTTTATATATAAAATAATATTTGATACAGTATTTAAATTACAAGTGTGTTGTACAGTATTTATACGTTTGAAAGTATTTTTGCTAATGTTAGATTATTCTGGCTGTATTGCAGCAATGAGACTTTATTGCTCCCACATTGTAAGATTTTAGTTTTGCTCTCTGACTCTGATATATTTATTATGGCTTGCGTGATCGGTTCAGTGACTGACGGCGAATCTTTGTGCGTGTGTGTCAGGTTGGAGGCGGCTAAGGACGATTACCGCATCCGCTGTGAGGAGCTGGAGAAGGAGCTGCTGGAGGTCAGAGGTCAGAACGAGGAGCTGACCTCTCTGGCCGAGGAGGCGCAGTCGCTCAAAGACGAGATGGACGTGCTGAGGTGAGACGGAGGCCTGAGGCCGCGCCACACGCGCGCTGAGGATGAACTCTGAACCCTGTGTGTGTTTCAGACACTCGTCTGACAGGGTGTCGAAGCTGGAGGCGCAGGTGGAGGCGTACAAGAAGAAGCTGGAGGATCTGGGCGATCTGAGGCGGCAAGTGAAGCTGCTGGAGGAGAAGAACACCATCTACATGCAGAACACCGTCACGCTGGAGGAGGACCTGCGCAAGGCCAACGCCGCACGAGGACAGCTGGAGACCTACAAGAGACAGGTGCGAGGAGTCACGTGACCCTCAGAGACACTTCAGCTGGAGTGTGAGCCTGAGGAGGCCGTCCGGCCGCTGTAATGGACGTGTGTTGTGTTTCAGGTGGTGGAGCTGCAGAACAAGCTCTCAGAGGAGTCCAAGAAAGCTGACAAGATGGAGTTTGAGTATAAACGAGTGAAGGAGAAAGTCGACTCACTTCAGAAAGAGAAAGACGTAAGAACGCTTGATTTAGTCATGTGGTGAAGCTCGTGTGATTACGGCTGCAGAGAGACGAGAGATGGATGAGCGTTTCTGCAGTTATTATATTTTCATTTTAGTTATTTAGTTGTTATTTTAGTCACTTGCTCTTGTTTTAGTCCGTGTCATCTTCCTCTTTCTCTCAGTCACTTTTATTCATTGGCACTTCATACTGTACTGATGTGTGTGTGTGTGTGTGTGTGTGTGTGTGCAGCGGATGAGGACGGAGCGAGACTCTCTGAAGGAGACGATCGAGGAGCTGAAGTGTGTGAAAGCGCAGGAGTCTCAGCTGACCTCAGGTGACTCATTTTTACACGCATGTATAATTAGGGATAGGGTTAGGGTTAATAACATTATGACCGGTGAAGTGAATAACACTGATGATCTCTTCATCACGGCTCCTGTTAGTGGGTGGGATATATTAGGCAGCAAGTGAACGTTTTGTCCTCAAAGTTGATGTGTTAGAAGCAGGAAAAATGGGCAAGCGTAAGGATTTGAGCGAGTTTGGGCCAAATTGTGATGGCTAGACGACTGGGTCAGAGCATCTCCAAAACTGCAGCTCTTGTGGGGTGTTCCCGGTCTGCAGTGGTCAGGATCTATCAAAAGTGCTCCAAGGAAGGAACAGTGGAGAACCGGCGACAGGGTCATGGGCGGCCAAGGCTCATTGATGCACGTGGAGAGCGAAGGCTGGCCCGTGTGGTCCGATTAAACAGACGATCTACTGGAGCTCAAATTGCTCCAGAAGTTAATGCTGGTTCTGATAGAAAGGTGTCAGAATACACAGTGCATCTCAGTTTGTTGCGTATGGGGCTGCATAGCCGCTGACCAGTCAGGGTGCCCATGCTGACCCCTGTCCACCGCCGAAAGCACCAACAGTGGCACGTGAGCATCAGAACTGGACCACGGAGCAATGGAAGAAGGTGGCCTGGTCTGAGGAATCACGTGTTCTTTTACATCACGTGGATGGCCGGGTGCGTGTGCGCCGCTTACCTGGGGAACACATGGCACCAGGATGCACTATGGGAAGAAGGCAAGCCGGCGGAGGCAGTGTGATGCTTTGGGCAATGTTCTGCTGGGAAACCTTGGGTCCTGCCATCCATGTGGATTGTTGACACGTACCACCTACCTAAGCATTGTTGCAGACCATGTACAGTCTTTCATGGAAACGGTATTCCCTGGTGGCTGTGGCTCTTCCAGCAGGATAATGCTCCTGCCACAAAGCACAAATGCTTCAGGAATGGTTTGAGGAGCACAACAACGAGTTTGAGGTGTTGGCTTGGCCTCCAAATTCCCCAGATCTCAATCTAATCGAGCATCTGTGGGATGTGCTGAACAAACAAGTCTGATCCATGGAGGCCCCACCTCGCAACTTACAGGACTTAAAGGATCTGCTGCTAACATCTTGGTGCCAGATATCACAGCACACCTTCAGGGGTCTAGAGGAGTCCATCAGAGACGGGTCAGCAAAAGGGGGACCAACACAATATTAGGTCATAATGTTATGCCTGATTGGTGTGTATATATATAGTTGTTTTATATGCAGCCGTGTGTCTGATCACTCGTGTTTCATCAGGTTTGGTGCCGCTGTGCAGTAACGAGCCGTCTGATTCGCTGGCTGCAGAGATTGTCACACCAGAGATTCGGTAGGTGAAATGCAGTATAAATTATCTTTATTGTGCTTTAATTTAGTCTTCATGTGTTTGAGAGGCACGGCTGGTCATGTGTGTGATATTACACACTCGTCAGTTAGTTGTCTCTGTGCGAAGGTTGGGCTGGTGATCGTGTGTGTGTGTGTGTGTCGCCAGGGAGCGTTTGATTCGCCTGCAGCATGAGAATAAGATGCTGAAGCTGGCTCAGGAGGGCTCTGATAATGAGCAGATCGCGCTGCTGCAGAGTTTACTGGAGGACGCCAACAGCAGGAAGAACGAGCTGGAGACCGAGAACAGGTGACTTCTGACTACCACTAAAATCATTTTGCCTTCCCATTTCCTTCAAAAGCAAACAAAACAAAATCCACAACAGACCTTATTCAGAGCAGCGCCATGACGAGTATGAGACTGTGAGGGATTGGACTTCCTGTGTCCACTGTAAAGCTCCGAGATCACGGATCATTTTCCACAACTCATATTGACAGTTTTTGGTCTACTGAGAAAGATATGTTTGCTTTGTTTTGTCAGCAGAACAACCCAAAAACTCCCTCACCTGTCATTCCCGATAAACACCGGCAGTGGCGCTGCTGTGAATAAGGTCTATTTGCATTTCTACGACTTTCCATAAGAGGAAAAACACACACACACACACATAATCACACACACACATAATCGCACACACACACACACAAACACTGTCATTCTCACACACACACACACAATCGCACACACACACACACACACACACAAACACTGTCATTCTCACACACACATAATCACACACACACATAATCGCACACACACACACAAACACTGTCATTCTCACACACACATAATCGCACACACACATAATCGCACACACACACACAAACACTGTCATTCTCACACACACACACATAATCACACACACACATAATCGCACACACACACACAAACACTGTCATTCTCACACACACACACACAATCACGCACCCACGCACATAATCGCACACACACATAATCGCACATACACACATAATCACACACACACACAAACACTGTCATTCTCACACACACACACATAATCACACACACACAAACACTGTCATTCTCACACACACACACATAATCACACACACACATAATCACATACACACATAATCACACACACACACAAACACTGTCATTCTCACACACACACACATAATCGCACACACACATAATCGCACATACACACATAATCACACACACACACAAACACTGTCATTCTCACACACACACACATAATCACACACACACATAATCGCACACACAAACACTGTCATTCTCACACACACACATAATCACACACACACACATAATCACGCACATAATCGCACATACACACACAATCACACACACACACATACACACACAATCGCACGCACACACACACACACGCACACAATCGCACACACACACACACAATCGCGCACACACACACAATCGCACACACACACAGTGTGATCTCTGTTAACTTCTGCTGTTCCCACAAGCTAATCGTTTTAGTTACACTGTAACACTACTAGTGATTTTCAAAACGACATCATCTAGCGGGTAGTCAGTGTGACGAGGCTCGTTTAGGGCCGTGTTCTCCAGCACTGGACCTCAACAGAGTTATTCAACACCCTTATATACAATCAAACACTCGTGTAGTGCTCACAAACTCACGTTTAATACGGGTGTGAGAACAGGATGATTGACAGATGCTTTTCTAGATGTCAAGAGTCATTGTGTGTGTGTGTGTGTGTGTCAGGCTGGCCAATCAGAGGCTGCTGGAGGGCCAGTCTCAGGTGGAGGAGCTGCAGAAGTCTCTTCAGGAACACGGATCCAAAGCAGACGATGTGAGTCGAACGCTTCATGACATCATTAGAGTTAGTCCTGCGGTCGCTGTGATTGGCTGATGGGGCCGAACGCTCATCCTTCATATCCACACACTCATGATTCACACACAGACCCAGAGCTCAATTCTGAACACTTGCCAAGGCAACTTTCTAAATTTAGTTTTTCATCTAATATTAATATTTAATTTTCTTTCAGCTTTAGTTTAGGTCAACGACACGACTAACCCTCACACACACTCGGCTCCATCACGCGTGTCACCCGCACTAACGCCTGCTGTGTGTCTGTACTAACATCTTCCATCTGTGATGTCACTCATGATGTAGCATGATCCAGGCGTGCCATTGGTCGTCCTGCTGAGTGATGCCTTCATCATCATCATCATCATCATCAGAAGCACACGTGTGTGTCCGTTACTTTAGTTTGACCGCCTGCTTCATTTGATCACCATCCGATGTCTGTGTCTGTGTGTGTGTGTGTGTGACAGGCGTCTGTTGACTCTTCTGTCTGTCCATCAGATCTCTCTCAGTCTGTTGTAAGTACAGTCCAGGCATTTTGCAGCTTTGTGATCGTTTGTTTCCGGCTCCACTCGATCGCATGTGCCGCTCAAACATGCGTGTGTCACGGAGCGACCGAGCATGACCGATCCTTCCGTTGCCCTTGCTGGGATTTCCTGCTCTTGTGTTGATCAGAAGATTGACTGTGATTGGTCAGCATGTTTGCACACGCCCAGGGTTTCTGCGGGGCTGAAAAAGTCTCAAATTGACCTTCTGTAATTTAACCCTCTATGGTGTGCAATATTTTATTACATGAAAAAGCTTCAATCATACAAATCAAAAAAGATCGGGTACTAATCGTCAAATAAGTTTTCCATAAACTTATGATTTTCTTTTCTATTTAAAGGCACATTTCTTTTAGAAAGAGATAGATGTATATACCTGGGACTAAGTAGATCCCTATCATTTAATCCCTATAATTTGGCTAACTCTGCACTCTTCCCGGTGCCCTTTCCGTAAAATGTTGCTGTACTCATTTTCTGAGAAGAATAAATAATGGTGTTCCTTATACATAAACACAACTATACTACAATCAACACTTTAATACATAAATAAATACAGTCATATCGTTGATGCTCCGATCTATAAATGATCCCAATGGGAAAACATGACTGCCATATGGAAACATTGATATTGTCTCAATTTACAGTAAAACTGTAAGACAAAGTTGATTTGTGAATAAAAATATGTAATTTACTTACCCTTGAGAAGAGATGTGTAGAAATGAGGTTAATAGAGGGATTTCTGGAGTGACGGGGAAAGAGGCGTTCAAATGTCATGTGACTTAAACACAGCACATCATTGGCTGCCTTGAGGTGTGAGGTCACCTTGTGACGTTGGCGTGGTTTTTACATTCAAAAACATCATAATGAATCAGGCTATCTTCTGCCCTGGTTTTGAGGCTCTCTCCTGGAACGCTGGGTTTTATGGGCGTGCCGCACTGAAGCCGCAGTGAATGTAACCGTGAACCGTACACACACGCACACACGCGCGCCCTTCAAATAGAGAGTGAACAACGCACATCAAGAAAGGAATGTTATTTCACTGTTTAAGATAGCCCGTCTGAAAAACACACAGCCCCGGGACGTCGGGCTTTGCGAGCCCTGGCCCATACTGATCCTGAATCGCAGTGAACCAACAGCGTTACAAATAAAGGATTCTTCAGCCTTTGACAGCGTGCTAATGTTCAGTTAGACACGTACACATAATCAATGTAATGCAATCACATATAAAAAACATGTTTACTCGCATAAGTGTGTTGCACCATTCCTGTCGGATCCAAAAGGCACAGCATTGTGTTTTAATCTCAATATGTCTGCAAATCCAGTCTCGACCTGTGTCTTGTTTACAAACGATTCCGCGGTGAAATGAAGCGAGCCAACGCACGCACGTGAGATGGAACGTCGTTCAAAATAAAGCTCAACCACTCATTCCTAATATTAGAATCCGGAGGAAGCTCATGCAGGGACTGTGTTCTTCCACAGCCAGGCACAGCGCAGCTCTCTTCGGCATGTTTACAGCTCGGTAGCGTGATCCGTTTCGCTCCACCAGTCAGTGGGCGGGGCTACAGAAGCAGGCGTACTTCTTCTTCTGTTGAGGCGGCGTTTAACCGCACGATGAGGTCAAGGGTCGACATATTCTGAGATCCAGCGTTTGCTGAGCCTGCTCTCAATAAAAGCTTTTCTTTGACTAACTAGGAAGTTTTCAGCTCTGAAACTTACAGGATATTCTTATATCACGATGAACTTTCATATATCAAAAGCTCAAGGGAAAGTGTATTTCTCAACTCATCACCTCTTTAATCACACTGGCTTCACAGCAGGTGTGTTGGCTGTAGTCACATGACTTTAGCTGTTTAGCCTGTGCTAGCCTACACTGTAAAACAGGCATGTTTAGCAAGATTTCATCTTTAATGTGAATGAATGAGTTTTTCTGGAATTTTCATAATTTTATTGTTGAGTAACTCTAATCTGTGCAAGCATTGGTCTTCGTTCTGCTAAACTATAGTTACTAAAACTGAAACGAAATATATAAAAACGAAATAGAAATGTGTTCACAAAATAAAACAAACTAGCTAAACAATTTATGAAACTAACTAAAGCTAAACTGAAATTTATAGCAAAATTGAAGACGATATTAAAATAAATCAAAGGTCAGTCACTTTTCACACAATAATGAACATTCTGACATCATTTACTCGCACAAAAATGGAAAACGCAGAAATAAAACGTATTTTAATTAGGGATGTCAATTTGCATAAATTCCCATGATCGATCATCGTTTAAATTAATGATCAATTAATGGATTATCCGTTAGCCTCAGTACATCAGTGGCTTATAGCGACCGCAGGACAGGGTGTGCAAACGCTGCTCAAAACACCATGATCCTCGCCAAATGACTGACGGGTTTTCAGTCCCAATAAAGGGCGAGTAGGATTGTAAAATGAGTCAGTGCGATTGATCATTTAATTAAATGACTTATTTAATAATCAAATATAACCTCTAATACAACGCGTCACCAGCGCCGCCTCACATCTGTTATTCAGAATGAATGCGCTCTTCCTGAAACAAAACACGCTGAACATGGCCGCTAAACCCAACGAATCACAGCGGTTTATTACAAGTGTTCTCATTAATGTTCTGTGATATGACAGTCGTTATTAGTCGTGCGTTGCTGTTTGAGTTGCGCACTGAAGCTGATCACCGGCATGCTTTACTGCCACATTAATTCTTAACCAAATGCATCCTGAGATAAATCAGATATAGACAGCCCCACACAAAATACACACAACACTACAACTTACATTTGCACAAAACAAACACACTTCTAGACATGATGAAGGTGTAACTCCAGCTGTAAAATGCTCCCAAACAGAACTCTGGCGTGCTCGCTTAGCTTTCCTCGTGTCTGCTTACATGTTTCGCGGTTGAGCAGCACACGCATGATCCTGCTTAATCGATGATCGATACGTTTGATCGATTAAATGTATTATCAACAATTAATCGATCATCGATTAATCGTCAACATCCCTAATTTCAATTAATGCTTTTTGACTAATAAAATCTCATTTAACCACTAACTATTAAACTATTAACAAAAAAATGATTTCATAGGGCCCAAAATGAGAGAGCATGCACTGCAAAATAATAATAATAATAAATAATCTTTTTCAGCACAAATATCTAAACATCCTTAAATCAAGACATTTATCTGTCATTGAGTATGAAAAAGACTTGATTTTTCTGAACCCATTGGCAGAGATTTGCTCTTGTTTTAATCATAAATTCACAAATGTCATTTTCAAACTTTTTTGTAAAATTAATTAAAGCGTAATGGAGATCTGTTTGAAATGTATAACTCATCGTGTGCTTAGACATTTACATTTAGAGAACATACTGATGTGTTGTTCCCTTACATTTTCTTTAATTGGTCTTATTGCCCTGCAGAAACCCTGGTTTACATACGCTGACCACTCCCAAAGATCAGCCCATTGAATGAACCCGTTTACATGCAGCGCTAACGCTAGTAAACCGCGCTTACCATGCTTAAATCATCCGGTAGTGTCGTCAAACCGGATCATCGGTGTATCTGACTCCATGTGTTGTGTGAGATGTGATGTTCAGTAAATAAGCACAAAAACCTCTACATAAATTCACTAACCCACTGGTCAGTTGCTTCATAACTACTGGACACCTCTGTAGCGGTGTCATAATTTGATCACATTCGTATGGTGTGTGTGTGAAACTGTATCTGTGTGTGTTTGTCTGGTGTTGGTTGTGATTTTGAGCTGGTCAGCGTCCTCTGCTGGACCACTGAGCAGCACCAGCTCTTAACACACCCAGTGTCCAGCAGGAGGCGCTGCAGGGTTTGAGCTTTAATGCATCGTGAGTTTGTGTTGGACGCTCTTTAACTTCTTCTTCTTCTGCTTCAGACGGTCTTAATGAAGAGGAAGTGTCAGGAGCATCTGTGAGTATCAGCAGATCTTGATCGTGTGTATCACCGCGACAGAGTTCACGATGAATGACAGAGAGTGTGTTTGTTCTTGGTCTTCAGAGAGAAGTTAAGGGACGCCTCTAACGAGCTTCAGAAGAAGAGCGCAGAGATCGAGGAGCTGGAGAACAAACACAGCTCCAGCGGTGAGACTCGTGGCCATCTCCAGCACAAACATCTACACACTCTCAAATCCAGACACATTTACTGGAGGAGAGACATGACTGGAGATATTAACACTTGAATAATGAACAATAGCAATATTTGTTCTTGTTTTAAGTCATTTTGCTTCTCCAGTAAAAGTAAAACTGAGGAAGAACATCGGTTTTTTTGCATATATGAAAGTGTGTGCTGCAGATTGTTTAGACAAGAGTGTGTTGAATCATTTCAGCTCAGAGGATTGACGAGCTGGAGGACGCGCTGAAGAAGAAAGATGAAGATATGAAACAGATGGAGGAGAGATACAAGAAATACCTGGAGAAAGCCAAGAGCGTATGTCTGAAGAGTGTGTGTGTGTGTGCGTGTGTGTGTGCGTGTGTGTGATGCTGATGTTGTGTGTTTGTGTGCAGGTCATCCGTACGCTGGACCCCAAACAGAATCAGGGTTCTGCTCCTGAAGTTCAAGCTTTGAAGAACCAGCTGCAGGAGCGCGAGAGGATGCTGCACTCGCTCGAGGTTAGACACACACACACACACTTATTCTCTCTCACACACACGCTGTTATGTGACCGCACTGTGTTTGTCTGTGCAGAAGGAATACGACAAGACAAAGTCTCAGAGAGATCAGGAAGAGAAACTCATTGTATCTGCCTGGTACAACATGGTGCGTATCACCACTGTCATGAACACTGAACACTGCGTCACTGAACACTGGGTCACTGAGTCACTGAACACTGGGTCACTGAACACTGGGACACTGAACACTGCGTCACTGAACACTGGGTCACTGAACACTGGGTCACTGAACACTGCGTCACTGAACACTGGGTCACTGAACACTGGGACACTGAACACTGCGTCACTGAACACTGGGACACTGAACACTGCGTCACTGAACACTGGGACACTGAACACTGGGTCACTGAACACTGGGTCACTGAACACTGGGACACTGAACACTGCGTCACTGAACACTGGGTCACTGAACACTGCGTCACTGAACACTGCGTCACTGAACACTGGGTCACTGAACACTGGGACACTGAACACTGCGTCACTGAACACTGGGACACTGAACACTGCGTCACTGAACACTGGGACACTGAACACTGGGTCACTGAACACTGGGTCACTGAACACTGGGTCACTGAACACTGGGTCACTGAACACTGGGACACTGAACACTGCGTCACTGAACACTGGGTCACTGAACACTGCGTCACTGAACACTGCGTCACTGAACACTGGGTCACTGAACACTGGGACACTGAACACTGCGTCACTGAACACTGGGACACTGAACACTGCGTCACTGAACACTGGGACACTGAACACTGGGTCACTGAACACTGGGTCACTGAACACTGGGTCACTGAACACTGGGTCACTGAACACTGGGTCACTGAACACTGGGTCACTGAGTCACTGAACACTGGGTCACTGAACACTGGGACACTGAACACTGCGTCACTGAACACTGCTTCACTGAACACTGGGTCACTGAACACTGGGTCACTGAACACTGGGTCACTGAACACTGCGTCACTGAACACTGCGTCACTGAACACTGCGTCACTGAACACTGGGTCACTGAACACTGGGTCACTGAGTCACTGAACACTGGGTCACTGAACACTGGGACACTGAACACTGCGTCACTGAACACTGCGTCACTGAACACTGCGTCACTGAACACTGGGTCACTGAACACTGGGTCACTGAACACTGGGTCACTGAACACTGCGTCACTGAACACTGCGTCACTGAACACTGCGTCACTGAACACTGGGTCACTGAACACTGGGACACTGAACACTGCGTCACTGAACACTGGGACACTGAACACTGCGTCACTGAACACTGGGACACTGAACACTGGGTCACTGAACACTGGGTCACTGAACACTGGGTCACTGAGTCACTGAACACTGGGTCACTGAACACTGGGACACTGAACACTGCGTCACTGAACACTGCTTCACTGAACACTGGGTCACTGAACACTGGGTCGCTGAACACTGGGTCGCTGAACACTGCGTCGCTGAACACTGCGTCACTGAACACTGCGTCACTGAACACTGCGTCACTGAACACTGGGTCACTGAACACTGCGTCACTGAACACTGCGTCACTGAACACTGGGTCACTGAACACTGGGTCACTGAACACTGGGTCACTGAACACTGCGTCACTGAACACTGGGTCACTGAACACTGGGTCACTGAACACTGGGTCACTGAACATTGCGTCACTGAACACTGGGTCACTGAACACTGGGTCACTGAACACTGGGTCACTGAACACTGCGTCACTGAACACTGCGTCACTGAACACTGGGTCACTGAACACTGGGTCACTGAACATTGCGTCACTGAACACTGGGACACTGAACACTGCGTCACTGAACACTGCGTCACTGAACACTGCGTCACTGAACACTGCGTCACTGAACACTGGGTCACTGAACATTGCGTCACTGAACACTGGGACACTGAACACTGCGTCACTGAACACTGGGTCACTGAACACTGGGTCACTGAACACTGGGTCACTGAACACTGGGTCACTGAACACTGGGTCACTGAACACTGCGTCACTGAACACTGCGTCACTGAACACTGGGTCACTGAACACTGGGTCACTGAACATTGCGTCACTGAACACTGGGACACTGAACACTGCGTCACTGAACACTGGGTCACTGAACACTGGGTCACTGAACACTGGGTCACTGAACACTGCGTCACTGAACACTGCGTCACTGAACACTGGGTCACTGAACACTGGGTCACTGAACATTGCGTCACTGAACACTGGGACACTGAACACTGCGTCACTGAACACTGCGTCACTGAACACTGCGCCACTGAACACTGCGTCACTGAACACTGCGTCACTGAACACTGGGTCACTGAACATTGCGTCACTGAACACTGGGACACTGAACACTGCGTCACTGAACACTGGGTCACTGAACACTGGGTCACTGAACACTGGGTCACTGAACACTGCGTCACTGAACACTGGGTCACTGAACACTGGGTCACTGAACATTGCGTCACTGAACACTGGGACACTGAACACTGCGTCACTGAACACTGCGTCACTGAACACTGCGTCACTGAACACTGCGTCACTGAACACTGGGTCACTGAACACTGGGTCACTGAACACTGGGTCACTGAGTCACTGAACACTGGGTCACTGAACACTGGGTCACTGAACACTGCGTCACTGAACACTGCGTCACTGAACACTGGGACACTGAACACTGCGTCACTGAACACTGCGTCACTGAACACTGCGTCACTGAACACTGGGTCACTGAACACTGGGTCACTGAACACTGCGTCACTGAACACTGCGTCACTGAACACTGGGTCACTGAACACTGCGTCACTGAACACTGCGTCACTGAACACTGCGTCACTGAACACTGCGTCACTGAACACTGCGTCACTGAACACTGCGTCACTGAACACTGCGTCACTGAACACTGGGTCACTGAACACTGGGTCACTGAACACTGGGTCACTGGGTCACTGAACACTGGGTCACTGAACACTGGGTCACTGAACACTGCGTCACTGAACACTGCGTCACTGAACACTGGGACACTGAACACTGCGTCACTGAACACTGCGTCACTGAACACTGGGTCACTGAACACTGGGTCACTGAACACTGCGTCACTGAACACTGCGTCACTGAACACTGCGTCACTGAACACTGGGTCACTGAACACTGCGTCACTGAACACTGCGTCACTGAACACTGCGTCACTGAACACTGCGTCACTGAACACTGGGTCACTGGTCAACCATTCTTTCACAGTTTGAGCTGATGAATCTTGACATTGTCATCCTGGAATATGGTCATGATGTGTCTTCCTACATGGTTGTTTAAATGAAAAGCTGCACACTCCATCAGTTAGGGTTAGAAGAACTGTTGCCAAACAAAACATGCTAGAAACATAATAATCACTGCAATAATGATCCAATCATAGACTTAAGTATTTGCCTATTTAAATCCAAACAGTGACTTTTTTGCTGGGCATATACAGTTTCAAGAGAAAGTGTGTGAACCGCTTGCAGAATCTGTGAAAATGTGAATAATTTTAACTAAATAAGAGAGATCATACAAAATGTGTTGTTTTTTTATTTAGTGCTGTCCTGAATAAGATATTTTACATAAAAGATGTTTACATATAGTGCACAAGACAAAAAAATAGCTGAATTTATTAAAAATTACCCGGTCAAAAGTTTATGAACCATTGATTCTCAATACCGTGTGTCCTTATATGGATGATCCACGGCTGTGTGTGTGTGTGTGTGTGTGTGATGTTCTTGAGTCCCTTGTTTGTCCTGATCAGTGAAACTGCCCAATGTTCTTCAGAAAATCCTTATTGAAAACGTATTGAATTTGAAGATCAGGGTAAATTGAACTTAATTTGTCTTCCGGGAAACATGTGAGTATCTGATGTTGCTTCTGAAGGGCAGGACTAAATGAAAAAAAAAGATATTTAAACACAATAAGAAAAATTTGGACATCAAAAGTTTTCACCCCCGGCTCTTAATGCGTCGTGTTTCCTTCTGGAGCGTCAGTGAATGTGTGAGCAATTGTCCTCAGATCAGAATCACAGTCACTGCCGGAGAGGATCAGATATGCAGAAGATGCTGGAAAACTGAAGGATGTGCAGGAGCTGGAGGATTTTCTGAAGAACATTGGGCAGTTTCACTGATCAGGACAAACAAGGGACTCAAGAACATCACACACACACACACACACACACACACACACACAGCCGTGGATCATCCATATAAGGACACACGGTATTGAGAATCAATGGTTCATAAACTTTTGACCGGGTAATTTTTAATAAATTCATTTTTTTGTCTTGTGCACTATATGTAAACATCTTTTATGTAAAATATCTTATTCAGGACAGCACTAAATAAAAAATAACATATTTTGTATGATCTCTCTTATTTAGTTAAAATTATTCACATTTTCACAGATTCTGCAAGCGGTTCACACACTTTCTCTTGAAACTGTATATATACATATAGTATAGAAAGGCGTCCCTCACAAAGGAAACATCATATATAGGGTCTGTGGCATCAGAAAGCTTGAGAACCCTGTACTAGACAACACTAGTGTGGATGTAGTGTGCACTAGGTGGTGCTGTTACACAGTTAGTGAGCCGTGAGTTTGTCTGTGATGGATATAAAAGGTTAAATACTGAAGACTAATATCGTCAGCTTTATTTCTACAGTGGTTTATACAGTACAGATCAGTCATAAACAATAAGGTCATCAGATATGAGAGTAATGGCCGTGTGTTTCAGGGAATGGCTCTGCAGAAGAAGGCGGCGGAGGATCGGTTGGCCAGCACCGGCTCGGGTCAGTCTTTCCTGGCCCGGCAGAGACAGGCCACCAGCACCAGACGGACGTATCCGGGCCACGTGCAGCCCACCGCAGCCAGGTAGAACGTCACCACGGCAACCTCCGCACAGCCAATCAGGACGCCCGACTCCACCCCTAAATCTGATGAATCAGGGTCTCCGGACGCTCCTGTTTCTGCTTTAATTATATCAGCATTAATTAATCAACACACTCCCGAACAAACGCTCTCGGCCTGTTAGCCGACTGCCGCGTGACACTTTTTAAAGGAGGCTTTGCAGTATTTTAAGGGATGTTATTGACGCACAGAAAACTTTTAAGTGTTTTTATTTGCTCTGCGGGGTGAAGCCTAATGCGTCACACCACTTCCGTCGAGTCTTTAACCTGTCCTCTTTATGTTCTATCCATATCTATGCATTCAGAGCTAATGTTGCAGCGCATCTTGTGTAGGTCGTCGTGGCGGTTGCTTCCTGTTTGTTCTGTTGATTCATTCCCGATGCCTTAATACTGACTCGTCGTCACTCGAGCCGCGTGTCCTTCAGAAAAACGTGATGTTCTTCCTTAACATCTTCAGTCATTTCTCTTCTCCAGTAGATGTGTCTTGATTTAAGAGTGTTTAGACAGAAACACTGAGGAAGAACATCATGTTTTGCAGGCCAAACTATTCCTCACGATCCGGCCCTACGTGAGAAAATAAAACCATGAAGAACCGCGACTCTAGTGACGCTCGCTGCTCAATCTGTGACTGACACCTGTCAATCTCTCTCTTTCACAGTGATGTTAAAGCATGAGCGGCAGGGGGCGGGGCTGCATGACATCAGGGGGCGGGGCTGCATGACTGACAGTTTAACCCATCGCTGCACGCTAACTAACCCATCAGCGTCCCAGAATGCTCTGGTCTCGCGTGCCGCTCAGAAGTGGGCGGGGCCGGCGCGCGTCAATCATCCGGCAGAAGAGCGTGAGCTTCTTTACTGTTAAAGACGGACGAAACTCTGCTGTTCCTCACGTCTGTTTAGTTGCATTGATCATTGCTTCAGTATTTTCTGTAGATCCATCATCACGATAATGAGCGAGAGCGGAGCCGAACCGCATCTGTTACCGATAGTGTTGCTCTCGCTCCCTTCCTTCTATTTATTTAAAGTGCTTTTGATGATTCTGACACAATGTTACAAACTACAGCAGTGAATATTCTGCTTTTCTTCATCAGCTGTTACTGCATATTCCCGTGTCTAGTGTTGTTTTTATCAGGCGAGTGATTGAATGTTTGAGGCTTTCTGTGGCCTGAGTTCAGAGGTCAAACGCTGACCGTCTCTCACAGCCGTCCATGAGCAGAGAATCGCCTCCGGCCGAGGGAGATAGACGCTGCGGCCGTGATCCTGCGACTGCTGTGCCAGTTTGTTTTATCAGAACTTTAGTAGCAAACATTCGTTCCATTTGCCAAGTTTTATATTGCTTGTATACAATATGTACATACTGTCTGTGTGCGGCTGGAGGAGAGCCCTCGCGTCTCCACTGATGAACTCGCGCTTCCAGTGCTGCAAAACTGTACAGTTGTTATTCAAGTTGTAAATAAAGCTTGTATAAAACATTCATGTTTCAAAATCACGGCTGTTCTGTTTTATTTGGGATATGCATCACTCTTTCATTTCTCCTCCGGTGATTTCTGTTAAATGAGGTCGTCAGATCGGAGAAGGGTTATTATCCTCAAGGAATTCACATTCACATTCACAGTAGGTAATGTGTTAATATTTTATTATAATTTAACACACACAGTTTCTGCCAGTCTCGTGTTAGTCTTGAGTATCTATAGAGTAGTGTTGATCCTTCATATCTCCCAAGAGTCTTTAGTTCATCATATTTATAAAAGACAGATACACTGAACCGATTCTTTCAGAAAACAGCTGAGCTCGTGGAGGCGTGCAGTGGGCGGAGCTAAAGAGACACACACACACACTCTCACACTCACTCTCACACACAGACACACACTCACTCTCACACACAGACCACAGACACACACACACACACTCACTCTCACACACAGATACACACACACTCTCACACTCACTCTCACACACAGACACACACTCACTCTCACACACAGACCACAGACACACACACACACACTCACTCTCACACACAGATACACACACACTCTCACACACAGACACACACTCACTCTCACACACAGACCACAGACACACACACACACACTCACTCTCACACACAGATACACACTCACTCTCACACACAGACACACTCACAGACTCTCACACTCACTCACACACACACACACACACACACTCACACACGTGGAGGCGTGCAGTGGGTGGAGCTGAAGAGTCACACACACACACACACACTCACACAGACTCTCACTCTCACACAGACACAAACACACTCTCACACTTACTCTCACACACACACACACACACACTATCCGTTGGTGTTGTTCACATTATATGCAATTGCGTCCCGATTGCCAACAAAACGCACACATTTGATGCAGTTTCACTCACCGCCTGCGGTTTCCACTCATGACCGGGAACAAACACACACACATGCAGAACTCCGGAAACACAAACTGCATCCACTGTTCCCTTAGCGCTGGGTTATTTGGGAAGCCGAACAAGGTGATCTTTCCCTCACACCAGAAACACACTTCTTTAGTGACATTGTTGATCTCGTGTCTAAAAACACAACGCCAGCGCCGCCGACGGCTCCCGTAACTCTTTGTCCGTGTTTATCATGAGAATCAACTCTTGAACGGTGTGAATGAGGCAGAATGCAGGAAATAGCATTAGACCCTCCTTTAAAGTAAAATGCATTTTAAATTTCTGACCCACCAGCAGATACAACGTAAAAATGATATGATCACTGAGTCACGACAAATAGTTTTTGTAAGTTATTTCAATATAATTTAAGTTGAAATTACTTGTACAGCCAGTCTGATTATACTTAAAAATGTAAGTTTTTAATTTGAAATAGGAAAAAATAAATTTACAGTGTATTTTTATTTTAAGCACTTGCTTCATTAGTCTTAATATCTTCAGTCATTTCTCCAGTAAGTGTGTCTGGATTTAAGGATGTTTGTGCTGGAAGAACATCATGTTTTGTACACTATAAACCCCCCCAAAAAAAAGAGCCAATCGGTTACGTCACATTTTTTAAGTTAAGAAATGTAAAGTTTTATATTTTGTACTCCTACATTTTAATTGCTCTTAACTGCAAATATTTGAGTAAGTTCATTGATACATCACCTTTATATTAATCCTGCACAAAAAATCATATAACACTTAATTTTGGCATTTACTCTCCCTTTTGAGTGCCATTGCAAAGCATGCTGGGAAATATAAATCCCAGCCCAGTTTCGCTTAAATTGAAGTTTGTCTAAATGAAAAGAAACGAGTTCATAAAACTCAAAACAATGAAAGATTACTGAAAATGTGTCAGTTCTGAGAACTCAAAAGAACGAGAAAGTTCTAAATAACAGTTCATTTGATGGAACTAATGTGTTTAATTTGAGTTGGCTCTACTCAAACTAATTTATTATTTTGAGCATTAGGGTTAGTGACATAAAACTGGATCAGTGAGAGTTTCTTCATCGTGACCTTTGACCCCTGCGACAGGTGAGTGGGCATGTGAGAGCGGCCTGACCTTTGACCCCTGCGACAGGTGAGTGTGAGTGCGTTGTCATTAACTCTCTTCACTGTCATAGATCAATACAAAGAAACCTGAACAGCGTGAATCTCTGCAGGCGTGACGTGACATTCGGTAAAGTTTGTTTTCTGTGTTTATTAACCGTTCCCTCTCTCCGCGTGTCGTCGCAGGTGTTCATTCCTGATAATCACATTGAGTCTGACACGCGTTCGTTCAGCTTCAGCGATCATTCACTCGCCCTCATGGAACACAAAAGCAGTGTTTGAACAACATCCATGCTGCGTTTTCAACAACCTGAAGCGGACGAGGGGAATCGCTGAGCGAGTGAACAGAGATTCGCTCCGGCTCATTTGAGCCTGTTCTCATGCAGCCAGAACATAAATATCAGAGAAAGCGTCTCACAGGCCAAACGTCACACACATGTTCGGCCCACAGGCGTGTTTGACTTTCCTCGCTTTAATCCGACACCAAACTGATGTCATTTCAGAAACACTCCAAACAAATTAGTGCCGTCATTCAAAGCGTGGCCGAGTAATTATTCTGATCAGCCGAGCCTCGGGAAAACTGGCCTCACAATGTGTGCTTTTATGAAACGCTTGGATTTTAATTCAAATGACCTGTAGCTGCCGACGACACAGAGCGCTTATTGACCAGCTCGACGACTGCTGTCTGGCTCTCGGCCTTGATTTTGTCCCGCTGACGCTGTAATTAAAAACAGGGCCTTTCCACACGTTTGGGATTCAACCATTACTGTCCCATTGTAGGTCATGTGATCATGAGCGCTGGAGTCAATCTCAAATGTGTTAATGTAAGTTCAGATAAACCGAACGCATGATCTGAGCAGCACCAGATTCTAGAGGAAGTGAGGTCATCATGTGTTTCACCATTAAAGGCACAATATGTAATTTTTCGTCTCTTATTCAGAACAAAGGCGTGTCTTGACTCTTGATTGGGCGGAGCTTTTATTCTGTCAGTCGAGCGCTTCCGCTTCTTCTGCTCGTGTGTGTGTGTGTGGTAACGCAGTGCTGTTTTATCATATCACACACATCTGAGTGTGTTAAAGTGATGTTATAATGATCCAAACAGTTGCTCAGCGTCTAATAAAACACATCAGATATTAAAGCGGCTTTGGGGTTTCCACGGTTTCTACTAAATAAAACCGTTACGCGGGGATGATGTCATTGATAGGCGACGAACACACACGGGCCGTGTTTTGGTTAAAATCGCTTATTTCTCTGGATTTAAACATTCTTGGAAACATTTGGGATAATGTACACAATATATAACACTGTTCTAGTGGGTATTTTAAACCTTAAATCTTACATATTGTGCCTTTAATGTAGTTCATCTGCAACTAAAGCCAGGATGAAGGATCTTCATCATCTTGTGTAGGTTCTCCGAGGAACCCATCCGTGGCTTCAGACGCGCCGTTAGTGTGGATGAATGTGGGAAATGCATGGCTGTGTGGCCATGAGTTGAGTAAAAGAGATGAATGCGTTGGGTTTGATGAACTGCGAGTGAAAGGCCAGCACTGATCGTTCATATGAAGACAAACTCTGTCATGAAACCAATCACTAACAGCTCAAACATCTGCTCGTCCTCCGGGCGTAAAACACCCTCATTCTGCCAACAGCCGGTCCGAGCGAGAGCAACGTTAGCATTGCTCTCCTGAACTCCAGTGCTAGATAGATATACGTGTATTAGGACTCGGTGATAGTCAATGGAAACCCAGCAGGAATGACCAGGGTTGGGAGTAACGAAACACATGTGACTGAGTTACGTATTTAAAATACAACATTTGAGTAAGTGTCATTCATTACAGTTACATTTTAAATAGGTGGTAATCAAATTACAGTTACATCCGAGAAGTATTTTAGATTACCAAAGTGATTCTCTGACTCTCCTAACATACAGTTCTGCTCATAAGATTCATAACCCTCGTAGAATATGCAATTATAATAATAATAATAATTTTCCTCAGAATTGCGAGTTTATATCTCATAATTCTGAGAAAAGTCTGAATTGTGAGATATAAACTCGCAATGACCTTTTATTTTTTTTATTTAGTGTTGTAAACAAGCTTCAATGCATTAAGAGCAGGGGGTGAACACTTTTGCACAGGATGATGTGTACATTGTTCTTATTTTGTTTAACGATCATATTTGTTCATTTAGTGCTGCCATTCAGAAGAGAATAACTACAGGTTTCCCAGAAGACAAAATTAGTGCAATTTACCGTTCATCCCCAGATCTTAATGCGTTTCCTTCTTGAGCATCACAATGTTTTTTCTAAGATTGTCTGCCTTTTTTGCTTCAAGAAATATTGTGGGATGTTGTTTAAACTAATATGCAGAGTAAAACCCAGTCATATGTTTGTGTTTCATGCCTTATTATTATTCCAGAGTATTCTAAATATTGCAATTCATCTTTACGGCCGACCTCGATGACTTATGCGTTTTCTCCACAATAGTGTTTTCACAGCTTTCAAAAAGAGATAGAGAGAGACTGATAATGGCGGTCAGAAGAGAGAAAGACGTCCGCTTTACAGCTGATGGTGGCCATTGACTTCCATAGGGAATACTATGGAGTTAAAATACTGTGGAAGTCAATGGCCACCATCAGCTGTGTGGTTATCAACACTCATTAAAATATACTGTTTTGTGCTCAACAGAAGAAAGAAACTCATACAGGTTAGGAACAAATTCAGTGAGTAAATGATGACAGAATTTCCTTTTTTTTGGGGGGGGGGGGAGTGATTATCTTTGACCTTAAATGGTCCAATTCAACCATACTAATAAGCAAAAGAAATGACTTTAGATAAGCATCACCTTTGTGTCCAGAATGGGTTAGCACAGAGGTTTGTTTGAGCATTAGCATTAGCATTTCCTTCAGCCATTTTCAATTCATTTCACTTGTGGTGTGAAGGACCTTACATTTGCCAAAAAAATAACTTTTTGTTGTTATTAATAAAACAAACAAACCCAGGTGAGAAAATGTAATAGTTACTTTTAAGAAAAGTGTTACAAGTAACACAAAATTAATAACTTTTTTATGGAGTAACGCAATATTGTAATGCATTACTTTGAAAAGTAACTTTCCCAACACTGTATATATCATAGACTGTAAATAAAGATGGACGTAGTGTCCGTGACGTCACCCATTGGATTCTGAAGAGCAGTTTTGAAGCGTAAAGTAGGGTCGAGCTGGCCGTCGCCATCTTAGCAGAAAATGGGCAAAGAGGCGGGACGTGGGCGGAGCTGAGGTGACGTGATGACTAACAGACAGCAGATAAATGGCTATCCACCTGTCACTCAAAGTGGCCACACCCTTAATTATGCAGAACTTTAAGGCTTTATATAATGTAAACGAATGAGCTATGAAAAAATTCACCCCCTCACAGTTGTCATGAACGGCAAAATTGACTATACAGACCAAAACCACTGTTTGTCCCAGGCTGTAAACATGTTTTTTTCTGCTGTAAAGTTGGGCATTTTAACATGGGGCTCAATGAGATCCTGCTCCCTTCTGGAGCCTGTCCCTAGCGGCCAGTCGATGAACTGCAGTTTAAGTCACTTCCGTATTGGCTTCAAGAGAAACTGGTATAAGGTGTCAAATGAAATAAATACATAATTTTCCTGAACAACTTTGGGTTTGTTTTCATTTTGATAATCATATTAAAATGGTATTGTTGTAACTGAAATAGCTTTCCTGTAGCTCAAACAGTAGAGCGTGGCGCTAGCAACGCCCAGGTCATGGGTTCGATTCCCAGGGAAAGCAAGAACTGACCAAATGTAAAATGTGCACCTTGAATGCAATGTAAGTCGCTTTGGATGAAAGCGTCTGCCAAATGCATTAATGTAAATGACATGAAAAGGTACTTTTAACCCCGCCAGAGTTGCACCCCTGATCTCAGGTACTGATGATGTGCTTTAGCTAATGTTTAAAGAATATAATGTGAGTTTGAATATAATTTTGTAGGCATATTGAAAGCAGCAGTGGATAATTCACCTCAGATCTTGAAAATAAATAAAAGGAAACAAGAACGTGAACACTTGGACTGTTTCAGTCGCCCAGTATATATATTTAAATTAATGTTAAGTTTAACATTCATTCATTTATGAACTTATCTGTTTGGTTGCGAGTGCAGTGCAGATAGACTCCGCCCACACTCTCTTCTGATTGGCTGATGTTTGTGATTGATTTGGTTGCGAGTGCAGTGTGTTTGTAGAGAAACTCCGCCCACACTCTCTTCTGATTGGCTGATTTGTAATTGATTTAATCACATCTGGTGTGGACCATGTGGATCTTATCAGAGCTCTGTTAGGACATGGTGTAAGAAACAACATTTATGGGACAGTTCCTGTCAGATTTTGTTGCTGATTTGTAATATATTGTTTAAATGTGAGTGTGGCAACCTGAACGCGATTCTGCAGAGCTTCCAGAAAACCAGTGCTGTCCTTCAGAGAGTTAGAGATGATGGCCAAACACATTTCTGCTACACACAGCAACTACTCTCCAAATAAACATAAAAACACCCCTGATCACATCCTCACAGGCAGTGAACAGTTGTTATTATTGATGACCTGATCATTGGTACATAAAAGGCGCATCACATATGAAGAAACCTGCCACTGCTGAGGCTTTTCAAGCAACATGTGAAGACCTACGAACTGCATGATGAACTTGTTCAGTTTGTTGTTTTGCTGCTCCGTGACCGATGACCCCTCGTCTAGAAATGTCTGCTTTTCCCAGTGTGGAAATTGCATGAAGGATCTTCTGTATCTCTCCTGTGTCAAATGGCTCGGGACGGAGAGAGGTCATTCACAAAACTGAGGCGTGTAGAGGGCATCAGTGCATGAAGAGGCTGTTTGACAGTCACCAACTGGATTTTAAGGATTTCTCTTCGCAGAAGATCCGGAAGAAGCCCTCTCAGCGGTGAGTGAGATTTCATTCAGATCATTTGCTGGGCTGTTTCTGGTATCACTCGATACCATTGTTTACCATTTTCTGCCTATGTGGGTTGGTGACATGGCTCTGTTTCTCTTTAGTCTTCACAGCAGTGGTTCTTTGATTGAGCGTTTGATTCACCAGTTGATTGAATGTAACTGGGGCCCAAGGGATGCGTTTGCCCCGGGCCCCGCAATGAGAGTGGTTAAAGAGATGCGACTTTAATCTAGATTTAAACTGGGAGAGTGAGTCTGAGCCCCGGACATCATCAGAAAGGCTGTTCCAGAGTTTAGGAGCCAGATGTGAGAACGCTCTCCCTCCTTTAGTGGACTTAGATATCCCAGGTACTGCCAGAAGCCCAGAGTTTAGTGATCTTAAAGAGCGGGATGGATTGTAGGGCGATGGAAGATCAGTTAAATACACAGGAGCTAAACCGTTTAGGGCCTTATAGGTCAGGAGCAATACTTTATAATTGATATGGAAGTTAACAGGTAACCAGTGCAGAGATTGTGAAGTTGGTGTTATATGTAGGGTTGCAAAGTTTCCAGAATATTTAGACGCTTTACAGGATTTGTGGAAACTTTACAGGATTTGTGGAAACTTTACAGGATTTGTGGAAACTTTACAGGATTTGTGGAAGCTTTACAGGATTTGTGGAAGCTTTACAGGATTTGTGGAAACTTTACAGGATTTGTGGACACTTTACAGGACTTGTGGAAGCTTTACAGGATTTGTGGAAGCTTTACAGGATTTGTGGAAACTTTACAGGAGTTGTGGAAACTTTACAGGAGTTGTGGAAACTTTACAGGAGTTGTGGAAACTTTACAGGATTTGTGGAAACTTTACAGGATTTGTGGAAACTTTACAGGATTTTTTTTGGAAATAAGTTTCTGGAGATGTACCAAAAATGTTCAGCCCCTTTGCAACCCTAGTTATATGATCATATTTTCTTGACCTAGTAAGAACTCATTTTGGACTAACTGTAGCTTATGGTTTATTGGTGATGCAGGACAGCTAGTAATGCATTACATTAATCAAGTGTAGAGGTCATGAATGCATGAACTAACTCTTCTGCATCAGAAACAGAGAGCATGTTCCGGAGCTTACTGATGTTTCTGAGGTGAAAGAAAGCTGACTTGACACGTTTAGCAGAACTCTCATGTTTGAACAGGTTTGTGCTTCTTATCAGCCCAGTTTTGATTTATGGTTCTGGCGTTAATTAATATATTACCTTTGCTGGAACATTTCTATCATAAATCACCGGAGTTGCTGAATAAGTCCTGTACACTCTCTAAAATAAATCTTCCAAAGGAGGTTTTCTCCATTTCTGGTTCCCAAAGAACCTTCATTGTTCACTTCTTAAAAGAACCAAATTTTTTTTTTGTAGTGTGAAGAACATTTTAATAATCTTTTTCCACTATAAAGAAGCTTTAGTGTGATGGAAAGATTCCATGGATGTTAGGGTTGACCAGGTGAAGTGAATAACACTGATGATCTCTTCATCACGGCTCCTGTTAGTGGGTGGGATATATTAGGCAGCAAGTGAACATTTTGTCCTCAAAGTTGATGTGTTAGAAGCAGGAAAAATGGGCAAGCGTAAGGATTTGAGCGAGTTTGGGCCAAATTGTGATGGCTAGACGACTGGGTCAGAGCATCTCCAAAACTGCAGCTCTTGTGGGGTGTTCCCGGTCTGCAGTGGTCAGGATCTATCAAAAGTGCTCCAAGGAAGGAACAGTGGAGAACCGGAGACAGGGTCATGGGCGGCCAAGGCTCATTGATGCACGTGGGGAGCGAAGGCTGGCCCGTGTGGTCCGATCAAACAGACGAGCTACTGGAGCTCAGATTGCTCAAGAAGTTAATTCTGATACAATATATTAATAGTGGAGCCAATCCTCGACGGGGCAGGGCTGTTTTTGCAGCAAAAGGGGGACCAACACAACATTAGGATGGTGGTCATAATGTTATGCCTGTTCGGTGTATAATAGTGTGCTTACAATGAATTGTAGTTTGCAAAGTTTAATGATTTTTTGATAGTAGAACAGTACATGTTTACAAAACAAATCATTTGTGATCATTCATGATTATTACAGATAATCCTTCTGTTTTTGTACTCATTTAATAGTGACTGAGAGCGGTTGGCATTTATGCGCATGATTTAGTGTGGTTTTGTGTTTTTAAGTCAGTTTTGATTCACAAAAGCTGTTGTGCATTAGGGTTATTCAGTTATTTGTCCAGAAACGATCATTGGCCATAGGAATCTCACAGGTCACATGATTGTCCGTCCGGCTCGACTGATTCAGTCTGATTACTGGAAGTTTTCTTTCATGTGGTCGACTCGGACATGACAGCGCTTTAGCTTGAACATTTCCCTCACGCACACCGCTTCATTCGTCCCTGTGAGCAATATCTCAG
>CM077194.1:455000-497500 GCA_039654625.1 Rhinogobio ventralis | reverse complement strand
TGTTACTGATGTCAAAGACTCATCCATCACTTCATAACCTGGCATATATAGATATATAATGTTAGTTTCATGTGTTTGGCTGGTAAGTCACGTCTGCCGTTGTTTATGCGTTTACTGTCGGTTTATGACTGATGGTGCAAATGGCGGCTCTGAGTATTGACTTATATACAAAGTTCACAGGTCAATAAAAAGATAGGTACAGTAAAACCTGCCCAAAATGTGGATTTTGTTAGAGCAGTAGCACCCATAGAGAAAGAAAGTAGTTTGTAGTTTGAGGATTTGATTGGGTGAACACGAGTTCACAGGCCGAACCGCCATCATGTTTCTTTGAGCTCCTGGACCGCCGTGATTCACCAGGTTTGCTCTGAAACGCCTTCTGTGTTTTCTTTCCCAGTAGGACTGGAAAAATGTGTTTCAGAGCCGCTCTTGAGCGATCCGTCATTCAACAGTCACGTCCATTTGGCCCGCAGTCCTCACAACTCTCGCCAACATCTGATCGCTCATGAAGTGGACACAATAACGGCACATCAACACTGTGATCAGGAACTTTTCTAACACGTTCATGTGGAAACTAAATTCATGATTCTGTATTTATTCAAGGTGTGTAATGAAGATTTATGTTGATCCACTGGACAGCCGATGCATTCTGGGATTGTGCTGGGCATGTAAACACCAGTGCAGAAATCCAACAGTGGGCGTGTAACACGGCGTGACTTCAGCGTGCCGATAACAGACATGCAATAAAAGCATCAGCAGGCGTCTGTCGAGTCAATCGTGCTGCTGTAATGTGGCGTTTGCTCCAACAGGAACCGTTGTTTTGTGTTCACAGCGTTATATATTCTCAGTGTCGTATGTAAAGATCGCTGGGGTGTGTGTCCTTTATGAGCTGTGAGAGAGAGCAGATTTTGTCCTCAAAGTTGATGTGTTAGAAGAAGGAAAAATGGGCAAGCGTAAGGATTTGAGCGAGGAAGGGCCAAATTGTGATGGGTAGACGACTGGGTCAGAGCATCTCCAAAACTGCAGCTCTTGTGGGGTGTTCCCGGTCTGCAGTGGTCAGGATCTATCAAAAGTGCTCCAAGGAAGGAACAGTGGAGAACCGGAGACAGGGTCATGGGCGGCCAAGGCTCATTGATGCACGTGGGGAGCGAAGGCTGGCCCGTGTGGTCCGATCAAACAGACGAGCTACTGGAGCTCAAATTGCTCCAGAAGTTAATGCTGGTTCTGATAGAAAGGTGTCAGAATACACAGTGCATCTCAGTTTGTTGTGTATGGGGCTGCATAGCCGCTGACCAGTCAGGGTGCCCATGCTGACCCCTGTCCACCGCCGAAAGCACCAACAGTGGCACGTGAGCATCAGAACTGGACCACGGGGCAATGGAAGAAGGTGGCCTGGTCTGAGGAATCACGTGTTCTTTTACATCACGTGGATGGCCGGGTGCGTGGCTTACCTGGGGAACACATGGCACCAGGATGCACTATGGGAAGAAGGCAAGCCGGCGGAGGCAGTGTGATGCTTTGGGCAATGTTCTGCTGGGAAACCTTGGGTCCTGCCATCCATGTGGATGTTACTTTGACACGTACCACCTACCTAAATTAATCTAACTGGATCCTATTTGTATTTCACATCCTTTAGATGCTCACAGCTCAACTACGTTTGATAGTTTTATGTTAGTAGATTTTTCACACAGTCCAGCTCAAAATCATAAATCCGAGGATAATAAAAGATCTCTTCCAAAGAGTCGAGGCGCCAGTCATTGTTGAAGCAGAACCTGTAGATCCAAACCTCAAGCCCTCGAAGGCAAACATTCGTCTGGCCTCACGGACGGATTACTGAATCAGGAATGATGCGGAGCGGCTGAAGATGTGGATCACGAGACGCCGCTGTGAGGAGAGAGAACCACCCATCAAAACAAGAACACAGAAGTCGTGTCTGGAAGCCGAACATCAGCGCAACAGACTCTATAAATCCCATCCCATCCCAGATTATCTCTCTTTATTCATCATCCATATGGAGCACCTTCAACTAGATAAATAGTTTATTGTTTGTAAGATCATAGACAGATCACATACGCCGGATATCAGGGATATGATTTACATCACATTCTGCCACAAACAAACACATTTAAGAGCAACTAAAACAATCTATTCAATAAATTAAATGAATCATTTCTATGTCATACACAAGTTGAAACAATCATCAATGCATGAAGTTGACCGATAGAAACACAACATCTGCTCATATAAACTGAAGGAAATGATTTGTGATTTCGAACCCTTTACAGAAATGCGCTGCTGTTTCATGATTAAGGCCAGTTAAGCTTGTTAGTAGCTGATTTAGTCACAAAAATATATATATATAATAAGTAAAAAAACAGAAAACACTTTATTAAAAACTCTAAATTACATCTATGATACATCTGATATTTACATGGAAGTGATTCTTCAGGAATTGAAGTGTTTTGTTTGCAGTTTTCAGCATTGGAAGCAGAATCAGTGAATCAGCCACATGATGATCTGAACGCTCAGAGCCGTGAGGGCGGGGCTCGTCCACGAGGAGGGGGAGGAGCCTGAGAACGTCCTGTCCTGATTGGCTCTGCCGTGCTCCTGTGGGTGTGTCTGCACAGTGATGTAACTGTTGATGATGCGGACAAGAGGGGGCGGAGCCTCGGCCGTCACACTGCAAGAGAGAGAGAGATCAGTGTTATGATGGACGGATCTGACAAGAAAACCGCAGAAAAATGACAAACAACAAAAATGATGCTCTTCCCAAGCGGCAACCTCCCGCGGTCTCTCTTGAACCCAACATGGAAGTGACTTAAACTGCAATTCATCGACAGGCTCCAGAGTCAAATCTGTGTCTCCCTCATGTTAAAATGCCCAACTTTACAGCAGAAAAACATGTTTACAGCCTGGTACAAAAAGTGTTTTTGGTCTATACAGCTCATTTTGCCCTTCATGACATCTGTGAGGGGGTGAATTTTTTTATAACTCATCCGTTTAAATTATATTAAGCCTTAAAGTTCTGCATAATTAAGGGCGTGGCCACTTGAGTGACAGGTGGATTGCCTCTGTGGTCGAGCTAGGCGGGTGTGGTTTCAGCAACCAGTCACCTCGGCTCCGCCCACGCCCCGCCTCTTTGCCCATTTATGGTTATCTGGGAGTGACGCACTTCAAGATGGCGACGGCCCCGCCCACTTTAGGCTTCAAAAATGCTCTTCAGAAACCCACAGGTGACATCACGGACACTACGTCCATATTTCTTTACAGTCTATGGCTCTTCCTCAGTATCTCTGTGTTGTTTTCCAGCACAAATATCTAAACATTCTTACATTTCTGATAAATGCATGAAAATGAAGTGAGTTTGTGTTTAAAACAAGAACAAATATCTGCCAATGGAATCAGAAAAGATATTTGGTAGATATTTGCTCTTGTTTTAAACACAAACTCACTTCATTTTCATGCATTTTTTGGCTTAATATCTTCAGTCATTTCTCTTCTCCAGTAAATGTGTCTGGATTTAAGGATGTTTAGATGTTTGTGCTGGAAAACGACACAGAAACACTGAGGAAGAGCATCATTTTTCATAGTGCATTAAAATCCTGGAGCGAAAACTTGTGCCTCCGTCATGATCATCATCATCTACTGGTTCATTAATCCAGTTTATAACATTTGACAAATATGTCATTCTGAACAGTGAAATGTGGAGGAATGGGTTCCGGATCAAAACTGAAACAGGAACGTGACTGCTGAAACATCGGATGGCTTTTGTGTGTTTTCAGAAGAATTCAAGCTGCAAAGAGTCACATGTGGTTTCGCTCAAACGCCACAATCGTAGTGTCTTCAGTCACGTGACCGGCTGAAATCTGTGCGTTTATGAAATATGAAGCCGCACTAAACGGGGAGGGAAAATAAATGCAGGTTTAGAGTCTGTCAGACCTCATGAGACAGACGGGAAACATAAATAAAGCGTTTCAGCGTTTCATTCACGTCCTCCATCTGTGTCAACACGCGCTGGAGAGCTGAGCATCTCTGGACGAAGCTCTGGCGCGTGTCCTGACGGTTCTGCTCGTGTGTGTGTGTGTGTATGTGTGTGTCGAGTTCTGGATCTGACGTGCGCCAGCGACCCGTTTCCCTCCACGGGCAAAAATAAATGAAGTCTATATGCAGGACCTTCTGTTTGTTTTGAGCGTCTGGATCTGAACCGGGACTCGCTGCACTTTCATAAACTGTTTATTAAAGAAATATTTTTTTACTCCGAATTACGTGGGCGACTGTAGAAGGAAATTTCCAGAACACAGCAGAGAACATGTCATCTGATATAAAGAATGAATCTGTTTGAAACTACAAATGTGACACTGATCCATGAAACACAAGTCAAACACGGCTCATAGATGGAGGTTTTCCAGTATTTAGGAACCTGATGTTCCATTTCCAGGAAATCTGATGTTCTCAGTTATGATCTGTGTGTGGAAATGAATTGGCGTTTCCATCAGTTGGTAAGCGTCGGCCGGAGCTGTGAGTCTCGGGACGTGTCAGGACAGACGCGCTGAAGCCCCGCGGCGTCTCTCAGGAGTCTCACCTCGACTCCGGCCGGCGATCTCAGACGTTCCCACAGAACATGAGAACTCCTGAGGAAGCTCAGACGTGTTCTAACCAGTTACTGACCGTGATCCTGTCATCTCTATACAGGACCAGGGATAACATCGTTAACTAAAACTACAACCATAAACAAACATGTTCATTACTTGAAATAAAATGTCATTTACTGCTAAAGCAACATTAGTCATTTTCATTTACATTAAGGTGCTTAAAACTAAATCTAACTAAACATGAACTAACAATGAAAAATACTTAAGCATTTATTAATCTTAGTTAATGCTAACTTGAAATGTTATTTACTAATAGGGTCATTCCGTGTCAACTAAGTTCAACAATTTGAACATAGAGCTGCTTTGAGATCTCCATATCTCTGGGTCTGAACTATATAGGGCCTTACAAATGAAGATTTCAAAAGAAAAGTTCATTAAGAATAAGAATCTGGAAGGATATTAAGATATCTTGAATACTTTGACAACTTGGGGGAAAGCACATTTATGGCACTTGAGCTGATAGAATAAAACGAGATGCATTTCTAGTTTCAACATTATTTGTTCTTTAGATATTCCTCTTTAAAAGAAAAAGTATCAGCTGTGTGAAAAAATACCCGTTTGGTTTTTGACCACTAAAAATGTGTACAATTGACTCATGGAGCTGCATTAAGACCCTAATATCTCTGGGACTGAACAATCGAGGGCCTTTAAAATGAAGATATCAAAAGAGAAGTTTACTAAGAACCAGAATCTAAAAGGATATTAAGATATCTTTAATACTTCTTGAGTTACAGGCATGCAAACTTGAGGGGAAAACACAAGAAGTGCTTTTCCCCCATGTTTGAACGGTCACCGTTGGCATATAATGCAACACAGATTGATAAAGTCAACAGATTTCACTAATAGATCTACCAATCTCTGTGTGAAAGTAAAATAATGAAGCTGCCATCTTTCTAAAGTCATGTTTACACCCCTGTAATTTGGCTCCAGATCTCAAAGATCTCAAGATCTCTACTAAACAGTGATTACTCAGTCAATATACATCTGTGACATTTAATATTTAGGCTTTCATCACTATTTATGTTTGTCTTTCTACAGAAAAAAATAGATACAAAATCAAAAATTGAGCCGGGGAAGTTTCTGAGATTTGGACACGGAATGACCCAATTCATTATTACAATCAGAAGATGAACCTGAGCTGATATTAACTAACAATGAAGAGTTGTATGTTTTATTAACTAACCTTAACAAAAATGTCTAAATACTGTAACCATAAAAAACTATAATATATCAGTGGCAGTCAAATAACTCTAAAGGTAATGAGACACGGGGCAACTTTTTGAGCAATGTTTGACCGAAGTTTGTTGCCCATTCTCAATGGGAAAGTGCCCAAGTTGGTGAGCGACACACACTAACTCTACTAGTGTTTGGGTCAGTGATCTGTGCTGGTCTGTGCTGGTCTCACCTCTCCTCCATTCGCACCCAGAGGTCGTTGAACTGCCGATGGCGCTGCTTCTTCTGCTTGTTGCGGCGCTTTTTCTTTAGCTTGTGCTCCACCTTCTCCAGCAGCTCCAGGCTGTCGGCCAGCAGAAGCTCCTCGTCCTCCTGAAGGTGCAGCTCCTCGCGGCTCTCGTGCAGGAACGGCTCCAGCGCCACGTCTGCGTCTGCGTCCGCCATCTCTCCTGACCTCCAGCTGGACCTTCTGCCACTGCCAACACAACACAAACGCTTCATCAGACCCAGCCTCAGAGGGTTCAACATAAGACTCAGCAGACGCTGAATGTGTTGCTGCTCGGCTTCAGGCTGGGTTCACACTCGTATATTTATATTAGAAACACTCTTTAGTTCAGAGACAGTGTCGTCCAATTACACTGAACGCTCGAATGCATTTCATTGGCTCTTTTAAGTTGAATATGATTGGCTGGTTAGTAAGACAATGAAATATGGACTTAAAGATCTAAATGATTTTGTGAAGGTGAATAAAAGCGCAAGAATTCAGTTTGAGTGCTGATGAAGAACTGGACTGATACAGTGAATGTGTTTCATCATTGATTGTGTTTATGACTGAAGCTGCTGTGAAACGATCTAAAGCTGACTGATCGACAGGCGGCCGGTTTCTTCTGCACCATCTGCTCCTGATCAAACCTCCACAGACCTGCTCACTGAGTGTTAAAGCATCGCAGGAATTCATTACAAACACTCAATGCAAATGACCGGCGGAGCCAAACTGCACATTTTATAATGGAACTTTCCGGACCTCGGGTTTCTAGTGTCTCCTTCAATCTGCCAATCCATTCATTTCACAGAGCCACTGAGTGTGTGCGTGTGTGTGTGTGTGTGAGAGAGTGTGTGTGTGTGAGAGGGTGTGTGAGTGTGAGTGTGTGTAAGAGAGTGTGTGTGTGTGTGAGTATGTGTGAGAGAGTATGTGTGGGTGTGAGTGTATGAGTGTGTGTGTGTGTGAGAGAGAGTATGTGTGGGTGTGAGTGTGTGTGTGTGTTTGTGAGTGTGTGTGTGTGAGCGTGTGAGTGTGTGTGTGTGTGAGAGAGTGTGTGAGTGTGAGTGTGTGTAAGAGAGTGTGTGTGTGTGTGTGAGTGTGTGTGTGAGAGAGTGTGTGTGTGTGTGTGAGAGAGTGTGTAAGAGAGTGAGTGTGTGTGTGTGAGAGAGTATGTGTGGGTGTGAGTGTATGAGTGTGTTTGTGAGAGAGTGTGTGTGTAAGTGTGTGTCTGAGAGTGTGTGTGAGAGAGTGTGTCTGAGAAAGTGTGTGTGTGTGTGTGAGAGAGTGTGTGTGTGTAAGTGTGTGAGAGAGTGTGTCTGAGAAAGTGTGTGTGTAAGTGTGTGCGTGTGAGAGAGTGTGTGTAAGTGTGAGTGTGAGAGAGTGTGTGTGTGTAAGTGTGTGCGTGTGAGAGAGAGAGAGTGTGTGTGTAAGTGTGTGCGTGTGAGAGAGTGTGAGTGTGTGCATGTGAGAGAGTGTGTGTGTGAGAGTGTGTGAGTGTGAGAGAGTGTGTGTAAGTGTGTGTGTGTGTGTGTGAGAATGTGAGTGTGTGTGTAAGTGTGTGAGTGAGTGAGTGAGTGAGTGAGTGTGTGTGTGTGTGTGTGTGTGTGTGAGAGAGAGAGTGTAAGTGTGTGTGTGTGAGAGAGTGTGAGTGTGTGTGTGAGTGATGGAAACACATTCCAGTTGTTCTGAATATTCTGGATGATAGTTTGATAAAAGCACAGGATTGTTTCTGTTTGGTGTATTTTTACTTTCTACTCAAGTACATTTTTCAAGTATATATACTGTATCAGTGTTTTTCTTTAAAAACGTTTACTTCACTAAATTCTAATAAAGTACATAAAAATATTCTTGAAAAATAAAATTACTTGAAAAGTTAACTACTGTCCGCCTCTGGTGTGATGCCCGTTCACACCGGCTCCGTCTGGATGGTGTTTTAGTGATGATGGACGGGGTTAATCTCACGCACAATGAAGGAATTATGAGCTCTGATCACGACTGATTACCACCCATGAGATGAAGAGCAGCGCGTCTCTACAGACCGAAACCTTCAAAGATGATCAGCACAGAAACCACTCAGTGTCAGTCTGTGGGTCAGCGAACCGGAGGCTTTGGAATTACATCAGTTCCTCAGTACACATGATTTTACAGCAGCTTCACAGTCATTCTGTTATGTCTGTAATGCCTTAGTGTTCTGATCTATTAAGAGATTTAAATGTCTGTCAGTTTTGTTCTATTAAAAGGATCTTCTTATGATGTAACGAGTACATCAGGTGTTATGGGAAGTGTTCCCGGTTCCGGCTGACCTAGTTAATGCAGCCTAACAATCATTTAACTGATTTGAATAATATAAATTGATAATGTTCTATGTGTATACCATAGTAAAGAGATGTGTTTTTAGTCTAGATTTAAACTGACAGAGTGTGTCTGCTTCCCGAACAATGCTAGGAAGGCTGTTCCAGAGTTTAGGAGCTAAATAGGAAAAGGATCGACCGCCTGCAGTTGATTTTGATATTCTAGGTATTATCAACTGGCCAGAGTTTTGAGACCGCAATAGACGTGATGGAGTATAATGCGTTAAGAGCTCGCTCAAGTACTGGGGAGCTAAACCATTTAGTGATTGCAAGTAATTAGCAAGATTTTAAAATGTATGCGATGTTTAATAGGGAGCCAGTGCAGTGTTGACAGAACCGGGCTAATATGGTCATACTTCCTGGTTCTAGTAAGAACTCGAGCTGCTGCGTTTTGGACCAGCTGCAGTTTATTTATTAAGCGAGCGGGGCAACCACCCAGTAGAGCATTACAATAATCTAGCCTTGAGGTCATGAACGCATGAACTAACTGTTCAGCATTTTGCATTGAAAGCATATGCCGTAATTTAGATATATTTTTAAGATGGTAGAATGCAGTTTTACAGATGCTAGAAACGTGGCTTTCAAATGAGAGATTGGTATCAAAGAGCACACCCAGGTTCCTCACTGACGACGAGGACTTGACAGAGCAGCCATCAAGTGTTAGACAGTATTCTAGGTTACTACATGTGGAGTTTTTTTGTCCAATAATTAAAAACTCAGGAAATTAGCAGGAAATTACTAGTCATCCAATGTTTTATATCAGCTATGCATTCCGTTAATCTTGTGAATTGGTAAGTTTCGTCAGGGCGTGAAGAAATATAGAGCTGAGTATCGTCAGCATAACAATGAAAACTAACGGCATGCTTCCTAATGATATCTCCCAGTGGTAGCATGTACAGGGTGAAGAGCAACGGTCCTAGCACTGAGCCCTGCGGTACTCCATATTGAACTTGTGATTGGTGTGAGATCTCTTCATTTACTGCTACAAACTGATAGCGGTCAGATAAGTATGATTTAAACCATGCCAATGCAATTCCACTAATGCCAACATAATTTTTGAGTCTATTCAAAAGAATGTTGTGGCCGATGGTATCGAATGCAGCGCTAAGATCGAGTAACACTAACAGAGAGATACAACCACGATCGGATGATAAGAGTAAATCATTTGTAACTCTAATGAGAGCAGTCTCAGTACTATGATGTGGTCTAAATCCTGACTGGAAATCCTCACAGATACCATTACTTTCTAAAAAGGAGCATAATTGTGAGGACACTGCCTTTTCTAGTATAAAGATTCATAACATTCATCAACCCGCACATAAGTTGTGGTAAACGGAAGGTCAAGCATGTTCGCTTGATGTGTGAGAGCCAATGAGGTTCATTCTCTCGTGTTACGCAATTAAATATCGGTCTGTTTTGTTCTGTACGAGATTTAAATGTTGGTTGATTTTGTTCTAAACGTTTCTCAGAAAGAAATCAGTTGTCGTAAGTGAAAATCGGTTGTCAAAGTGTCTGATGTGAATTTAACATTTTCCAAATGTAATTAGCTTTCAATCAAGCAACGATATTGAAAAATACAGAGTGTAGCTTTATTTTCAGTTAGTAGCGTCTCTGTCGCTGTGTTGAGCTGGTCCTGCTCTTATGGATGAACATCTGCTCATGTTACTGGGGGATTTTGATTTTTGTATGTCGATAAACTGAAGCACAACATTAACCAGATGAAGCCAGATGATTCAACATTAGATCTCTTCTCCTCTGTGGGACTGGTGTGTGTGTGTGTTGTGCTGATCATGTGTGTTTACTGAACTCCAGCAGCGGGACCAACACACGCCTAACCAGAACTAATCACTGGCTCAAACACGCATCACTTCCTCCAGACGAGTTGACGTTCACTGCATTCAGAGCAGACGGGCTTCAACTGTAGCACACTCACGCTCTTCATATTTCTGCATATGTCGTGATGAAACCCATGAGCCCTTCACACAATGAGCCCCTTTCTGACCGCGGCGGAGACCCGGGGGACCCTCATTATGAGCTCGCCCTGAGTGTGTGTGTGTGTGTGTGTGTAAGAGAGAGAGAGAGTGTGTGAGTGTGTGTGTGTGTGTAAGAGAGAGAGAGAGTGTGCGTGTGTGTGTGTGTGTGTGTGTAAGAGAGAGAGAGAGTGTGTGAGTGTGTGTGTGTGTAAGAGAGAGAGAGTGTGTGTGAGTGTGTGTGTGTGTAAGAGAGAGAGAGAGAGTGTGTGTGTGTGTGTATGTGTGTGAGAGAGAGAGAGAGTGTGTGAGTGTATGTGAGAGAGTGTATGTGTGTGTAAGAGAGAGAGTGTGTGTGTATGTGTGTGAGAGAGAGTGTGTGAGTGTATGTGCGATAGTGTATGTGTGTGTAAGAGAGAGGGTGTGTGTGTATGTGAGAGAGAGTGTGTGAGTGTATGTGAGAGAGAGTTTGTGTGTGTAAGAGAGAGAGTGTGTGTGTATGTGTGAGAGAGAGTGTGTGAGTGTATGTGAGAGAGAGTTTGTGTGTGTAAGAGAGAGAGTGTGTGTGTATGTGTGTGAGAGAGAGAGTGTGTGAGTGTATGTGAGAGAGTGTATGTGTGTGTAAGAGAGAGAGTGTGTGTGTATGTGTGTGAGAGAGTGAGTGTGTGAGTGTATGTGAGATAGTGTATGTGTGTGTAAGAGAGAGAGTGTGTGTGTATGTGTGAGAGAGAGTGTGTGACTGTATGTGAGAGAGAGTTTGTGTGTGTAAGAGAGAGAGTGTGTGTGTGTATGTGTGAGAGAGAGAGTGTGTGTGTATGTGTGTGTAAGAGAGAGAGTGTGTGTGTATGTGTGTGTGTGAGAGAGAGAGTGTGTGTGTGTGTGTGAGAGAGAGAGAGAGAGTGTGTGTGTATGTGTGTGTGTGAGAGAGAGAGTTTGTGTGTGTAAGAGAGAGAGTGTGTGTGTGTATGTGTGAGAGAGAGAGAGAGAGTTTGTGTGTGTAAGAGAGAGAGTGTGTGTGTGTATGTGTGAGAGAGAGAGAGAGAGTTTGTGTGTGTGTGTGTAAAAGAGAGAGTGTGTGTGTGTGTGTGTGTAAGAAAGAGAGAGAGTGAGTGTGTGTGTGTGTTACCTGCGGAGCGGCTGTCCAGCAGGTGTGTGCTCCACCTCATAACCTTCACGCCGTAGAACGTCAATCACTGTGTTGTTTCCCAGGAAATGACCTGCAACACAAACACTCGACCATCAGTCTCTGATCTCAAGACACACACACACACACAGCCTGCGGTGCGGAAAGAGCCTGTAATGTTAGATGACTGCACTGATATTTCCTGCCTGTCATGTTACAGGAAGAGTGTATTGTGAGCGTTCCAGGTGATCAGATGCTTTAGGGTTTGTGATGATCTGCTCTTTATGCAAGATTACAATTCCAGTTCATTTATGAAGCACATTAAAACAACAGTGCTGTGCAATATGCTGAAACAATAAAACAATACAAGTATTTTATAAATAAACACAAGTTTAAAAACATCTACAAAAACCAGTACCTACGGCAACAATACCTCGTCTCTCATACATGATCAAAAGCTATTATAAAGAAATATGTTTGTAAATGTCTTTTAAATTCACTCAGAGTTGATGACTGTCTGCTGTTCCATAAGGAACTGGTAACCAGTGCAGGGATCTTAAAACCGGGCTAATGTGGTCATCTTGCAGTCGCATTCTGGACCATCTGTAATCTGTCCAAGATTTAGTTTTGAGCAGGTTTCACCATAAGTTCCAGTCGTTTAATCAAGTGAAACATGAATAACATTTCCTAAATCCTTACGGGCTAAAAAGGCTTAATCTTAGAGATCACTGACTTCAGCTGAAGCGCCGATCACCCATCATGCATCTGTCACACACTCAGAAAAATGAACCGTGACTAAATAATGAACAGCTTTGTAGGGCGGGGCTTGATTGTGTCTGTGGGGAATTGATTGGATGGTTGTGGTTTGCTATTGGTGGATCTCATGTGAGTGACAGGTGGCCCCGCCCTCATCATCAGAGAAGAGATGAAGTTATTCTGATTGACAAAAAAACAACAATTGTTCATTTTGATTTCATGGTGACTTCAGGCACAGGTTTGGACGTTGTACGGGAAACACGCGCCTGAATGGCCGTATTGATCCGTGAGCGAGTCGTTGAGCAAACGCCAAAGTCAATCTACAGACAGCGTCTCACGTGTAGCTGATGGACGGCTGAGATAAGGCCTCTAACCACCTAAAAGCTTTTATTCAAAACTTCCTGAGCTCAGGCTTTTAGCACGCTTGTTTTCTTAAGGGGCCGTGGGCTCGCTGCTATACTGAGCGTATTCATGCTGTCAGCTGGCGACGCTCCACAGACTCCCGTCCATTCCCAGTCCAGGAGGCTCCAGAAAGACGCCTGTGTCCTTCAGCCTTCACTCACATTATTAGAGCAAATGGCACGTCTTAAACTCAGCTTCTTTTCCATACGCAGTCATATTTATATTAGAGATGTTGAGCAGGAGCTGAGAGGTGCGTGCTGGGTAAATAAACACGGCAGTTTGTGGAAATCTCCCTGAATGCACAGAGACGCTCGTGCTGCTGCTGAACACACTGATTGACAACATTAACTAGTCTCAGAATATCATCAAAACAAGAACAAATATCTGCCAGTGGAGTCAGAAAAATCAACTTAATTCAAAGGGAAAACAAGATTATTTTTCGGACTCCACTGGCAGATACACTATGTGGCCAAAAGTATTGTGACGCCCCTCCAAATCCCTGAGTTCAGGTGTTCAATCCCTTCATGGCCACAGGTGTATGAATCAAGCACTAGGCATGCAGACGCTTCTACAAACATTAGTGAAAGAATGGGTCGCTCTCAGGAGCTCAGTGAACTCAAGCGTGGTGCCGTGATAGGTTGCCACCTGTGCAATAAGTCCATTCCTGACATTTCCTCACTACTAAATATTCCACGCTCAACTGTTAGTGGGATTATAACAAAGTGGAAGCAATTGGGAACAACAGCAACTCAGCCACGAAGTGATAGGCCACGTAAAATCACAGAGCGGGGTCAGCGCATGCTGAGGGTCACAGTGCGCAGAAGACGCCAACTTTCTGCAGAGTCAATAGCTACAGACCTCCAAACTTCTGTGGCCTTCAGATGAGCTCAAGAACAGTGTGTAGAGAGCTTCATGGAATGGGTTTCCATGGCCGAGCAGCTCATCCAAGCCTTACATCACCAAGAGCAATGCAAAGCGTGGGATGCAGTGGGGTAAAGCACGCCACCACTGGACTCTAGAGCAGTGAGACGTGTTCTCTGGAGTGACCAATCACGCTTCTCTGTCTGCAATCCCATGGACGAGTCTGGGTTTGGCGGTTGCCAGAGGAACGGGACTTGCCTGACTGCATTGTGCCAAGTGTAAAGTTTGGTGGAGGGGGGATTATGGGGTGGGGTTGTTTTTCAGGGGTTGGGCTTGGCCCCTTAGTTCCAGTGAAAGGAACTCTTAATGCTTCAGCATACCAAGACATTTTGGACAATTTCATGCTCCCAACTTTGTGGGAACAGTTTGGGGACGGCCCCTTCCTGTCCCAACATGACTGCGCTCCAGTGCACAAAGCGTCGGTCCATAAAGACATGGATGAGCGAGTTTGGTGTGGAGGAACTTGACTGGGCTGCACAGAGTCCTGACCTCATCCTGATAGAACACCTTTGGGATGAACTAGAGCGGAGACTGCGAGCCAGGCCTTCTCGTCCAACATCAGTGCCTGACCTCACAAATGCGCTTCTAGAAGAATGGTCAAAAATTCCCATAAACACACTCCTAAACCTTGTGGAAAGCCTTCCCAGAAGAGCTGAAGCTGTTATAGCTGCAAAGGGTGGGCCAACTCCATATTAAACCCTACGGATTAAGAATGGGATGGCATTAAAGCTCATGTGCATGTAAAGGCGTCCCAAAACTTTTGCCGATATAGTGTATTTGTTCTTGTTTTAAACACAAACTCACTTCATTTTCATGTATTTTTTGGCTTAATATCTCCAGTCATTTCTCTTCTCCAGTAAATGTGTCTTGATTTAAGAATGTTCAGATATTTGTGCTGGAAAACAAGACAATCATTTGAAACCTGTTGCTCAGACAGTCTCAAGTAGTATTTAAGCAGATTATTAATATTAATGTTAAGCGGATGCTGCCGTTTTCAATAAGAGAAATAAAGCAGCGAAACCATTCACCCACAGAAACCTCAGAGAGGACGTTTCCAGCTAATACTCGTCTCACGTCTCATTTGTCTCATATTTAGCCTCCGCTTATGGGCAGATTATGGACTTACTAAACCACGGCCGTCATTTGTCTTTGTCCACAGACATGGAAGGCTTTCACATTTACATGTATTCACTCAGCAGATGCTTCACAAATGAGGAACACAACAAGCGCTTGATCTGGAATTAAACTCACAGAAGAACATGAAGAGGAAGCGTATACACATGATCAATAAAACACTCTATTACTATCATTAGCCTGTAACTATTATCAGTTAAGAAACCCCAAAACTCAGTAAAGGTGGTAATTATGTTGAAAATGTACAGACTCGCCCGTGTCTGAGAGGCTGAGCTTTGATATTTAACAGCCCGGACAGACCGGCTCCTGCACTGACCTCTGACTGACCCGCCATTAGGACAATACCAGAGTTAACTAAACACTGGGCTAATCCTGCAGGACCAGAGAGAAACAGTGAAATAATCATTTACCGCCACATCAGAGCAAATAAACTAAAAATGAAGGGGAACTGATACTCTTAAAATATTCTGGTTCTGGAGTTTCCTGCATCTATTAATGTTTCTGAACACGTCGCTGGAAAGGCTGTATGTCAAATGTTATTCCCATTAAATATGCACTAGAAAAATGCATGAATGCACAAGTCGAAAATATGTTCGATACAAAGAGCTTCCAAAGACACACCCTGGATCTTTAATAATGTGAAATGAATGGTTAGTTGTTGTTGGACTCTCAAGTCTTGGCATTTTCTCTCAGTTTGGTCTATTAGTCGTGGTGCTGGAGGTAAACGCTGTATAAAGTCCAACAAAGAAGCGAAGCCAAATAAAATCTCCCGGTGTTATTTCAGCGCTCTCATTAATACTCGCTGCACCTCCGTCCAAATCTGAAGTCATGAAGGAAACTTCACAAGTCACAGGGAATTCAAAGTCCTGTTATTGCTGAAGGCAACTTAAAAACCGCTTTAGGGCGTCTGAGGAGACTCGAGAAGAGCTGACAAGTGGGCGACCGGCTCAACGCACGAATAAAACAACTTCAACACGTTTTTACAATGCTGTGGTATTTTTGTTGGAATTGTATCCGCGGAGGAATGTTTACTGGCAGTTAACATCCTTGTACATTAAGAGCTTGAAAGCAGAAATCAGTCCTGCGTGAGCGGCACTCGGCGGCGGTTCGGTGAAAAATGACCTGCTGTCAGTCTGTAAACAAAACTCTGGAGCACCGTGAGATCCAGAGACTCCAAAAACAACCACTGAACACAACAGCACATTAAACCCATAGCTGTGTTGGTCAATCCAGCGTTAGAGCCTAAAATGAACACTCGCCAAGCGCCTAAGTATATGAAACCCTGTCAATCGGCAGTTGGCTGGTAAAATTTTTATGAATTCTAACAATGCAATATTGCGAGAACATGAATGTGGACAAATGTGAATGACGCTCGGGACAGATGACGGGTCAATGCTGCATCGTCACGAAAGTTTAAGCCATGCAAATTTAAATATTCAAGCGCAAGAAGACTCATTCTGTTACTCTCGCTCTGTGTGTGTTTTCTGTGTCCAAACATCCAAAGCGCTCGAATAGAAAGCCGTGTCTCAGAATTTAATTGAGCTCTCTTTCACGTCTTTTTGCACTTGAACAGACAAGAACATTTGGAGGCCAAGTCAACACCTCAAACTCGTTGTTGTGCTCCTCAAACCATTCCTGAAGCATTTGTGCTTTGTGTCAGGAGCATTATCCTGCTGGAAGAGCCACAGCCACCAGGGAATACCGTTTCCATGAAAGGTGTACATGGTCTCAACAATGCTTAGGTAGGTGGTACGTGTCAACAATCCACATGGATGGCAGGACCCAAGGTTTCCCAGCAGAACATTGCCCAAAGCATCACACTGCCTCCGCCGGCTTGCCTTCTTCCCATAGTGCATCCTGGTGCCATGTGTTCCCCAGGTAAGCCACGCACACGCACCCGGCCATCCACGTGATGTAAAAGAACACGTGATTCCTCAGACCAGGCCACCTTCTTCCATTGCTCCGTGGTCCAGTTCTGATGCTCACGTGCCACTGTTGGTGCTTTCGGCGGTGGACAGGGGTCAGCATGGGCACCCTGACTGGTCAGCGGCTATGCAGCCCCATACACAACAAACTGAGATGCACTGTGTATTCTGACACCTTTCTATCAGAACCAGCATTAACTTCTGGAGCAATTTGAGCTCCAGTAGCTCGTCTGTTTGATCGGACCACACGGGCCAGCCTTCGCTCCCCACGTGCATCAATGAGCCTTGGCCGCCCATGACCCTGTCTCCGGTTCTCCACTGTTCCTTCCTTGGAGCACTTTTGATAGATCCTGACCACTGCAGACCGGGAACACCCCACAAGAGCTGCAGTTTTGGAGATGCTCTGACCCAGTCGTCTAGCCATCACAATTTGGCCCTTGTCAAACTCGCTCAAATCCTTACGCTTGCCCATTTTTCCTGCTTCTAACACATCAACTTTGAGGACAAAACGTTCACTTGCTGCCTAATATATCCCACCCACTAACAGGAGCCGTAATGAAGAGATCATCAGTGTTATTCACTTCACCTGTCATAATGTTATGCCTGATAGATACATAGTTATGTCCAAGTGAACGTAAACAGTTGAGAATGTAAAAGTATGTGTATCAGTATATTGGATCCGTGCATTCGCTCTTAAAGTGACAGCAGCCTAATACACCTGCTGCTGTCTGTGTTTTTAATGTTAATCAAACAACAAAAGACAAAGAAAGATCACTCACTGCTTTTGACTGAATAACTTTTATAAGGATTAATCTATGATTCATGGCTGGTAAAAATGTTTTACGTCACTGGCCATTGGCAGGTGTGGCAAAAAGTTAGTTTTAGGCCCTGGATACACATATACTAATACAGCTTATATAATTAAAATAGCACCAACTCCCTTGATAAAACATTAACCGTACTCAGAGCAGAACCTTGTTTAAGTTGATTCACAAACACACTGCCCATCCGTAGGCTAAAACAGGAAATATTAAACAGTGAGCTGTAAATAAATATTATAAAATGGACAATGCATAAGAACAGCAAAAGCACAGTGAAATCCCCTGATCCACAGATAAATAAAACAATACATCTACATAGAAAATCTTGAATAAAAGCATGAGAGAAATCCTGCAGATCTCTCCCTGTCTGAACACACACCAGATGTTTCCACACACATGAGGGCAGACGCACAGATAACATCTGACACACTCGTCTATAAAGACGGCAAACCTGCGTGATGCCCGAATTATAATGAAAGAGAGGATTCCAGAGTCTATAGAAAAGCATTCATTCGTCAGAATCTCCCGGCCAAACACACGAGACGGAGGGATGGAGGGTGAAATCTGCCGCCTGCATCTCTACAGACGGACGGAGAACGACAACAGCCGTGACCTGGACTCGGTGGAAACAGGAACACAAAAGTCCTGCGATGCCAGAGCGAGATACGACCAGATGTGAAGCGCTTCTACAGAGACGAATCAGGTTTAGCAGAAGACGCTCAACAAAGAGCTCACAGACTTTACATGGGCGAGAAGTCAAAGTACAGCGGCAGAGACCAGCAAGAGTTCAAACAGAACTCAACATACTGTCATTATTTACTCGCACTGAGCCCATATGCTGGGAGAATGAGATGTGATCATGAGCTTTACCGCACATGTGAGGAAAATAGCAGCGGAGTTTCTTCTGTTGGAGTTTGACAGCACCGTCTGCTTTCGTTGCCTGGACACTCGGAAAGTTTTGTGAATGATGACAGAATTTACAGCTCTTCATTAATGCGCTGGATTTACAGCGAGATGCGTGAGGTTGTGGTGGCACGGCTCTGTTCCAGGCGCATATCTTTGGCACGAACATGCTGCGTCTCTCACGCTGCCAAATCAAGCAGAGCCAAACGTGGATCATTTCAGCAGGACGGAGCGAGATGAAAGCAGTGTGAAAACAAACGGCTGCACTGATGTTCAGATGTGCGACGGGTTGCGTGTCAAGAGTTTGAATCACACTTAGATCTGCATCGTCAGTATAATCATGCAAGCGGCAAACTTCAATGCCATCAAAATGACAACTACTGTATAAAACATCTTGGGCCCTATTTCACTGATCCGAGCTCACGGCACAGGAGCTCTCAGGGCGTGTCCGAATCCACTTTTGCAAAACGGTCGTGCTCCCGGCTCATGGTCCAAAAGAGTTGTGCCTCGTCTCTTAATGAGTCATGGGTGTGTTTTGGGCGTAACGAGCAATAAACCAATCAGAGTCTCATCTCCCTTTACCTTTAAAAGCCAGTTGTGCTCGCACCATGAGCGGATTCACTATTTACATGAGGAGAGACTGAACGCTTCTCCAGAGAGGAATCCTTTAATTTTAATATTTAAACGTGTGTGTGTGTGCGTGTGCTGCTGTGCGTCCCTGTCTGTGTAATAATCAGAGTGTGTGTGTGTTGTGCTGCTTCGCGTCCCTGTGTGTGTAATAATCAGAGTGTGTGTGTGTTGTGCTGCTTCACGTCCCTGTGTGTGTAATAATCAGAGTGTGTGTGTGTTGTGCTGCTTCGCGTCCCTGTGTGTGTAATAATCAGAGTGTGTGTGTGTTGTGCACCGCCTATAGGCTCATATCACTAACACACCCTTTAAATAACACACAAATACTGCGCTCTTGACTTTAGAGCAGGTGTGTGTTGGTCAATGGCGCAGTCGTCTTCAGTTCCTCACAATAGCAACGCTCCAGCAATGCTCCTGAACTCCTGGTGTTCAGACCAGACGCCCATGGGTGAACAGATGCGCCAGTGCATTTGATATTTAAACACGTGGAGCTGGACGTGAACATGAGAACTGCGCTGGGCCGACACTAGCAGAACACACTCGCGTCGCGCCTGGCGTCACATTGCGCCGGGTGTGTGAGAGGGCCCATATAGACACTAAGTCGACATGAAAGGGAAGTCACGCTGGTCTTTTCTCCTCTATTGTGCCGTATATCGAGTGAAACGCTTCACGAACAAGAACAAATGTAGGGCGGGGCTTGATTGTGTCTGTGGGGAATTGATTGGATGGTTGTGGTTGCTATTGGTGGATCTCCTGTGAGTGACAGGTTGCCCCGCCCTCGTCATCAGATGAAGTTATTCTGATCCAGGCACCGTCTGAGCATCTCATGCCATAAAGACCCAGCAGTCGTGAGGAGCTTCTGCAGCAGAGAATGCTGGGATTACAGACGACCAACTCCATTCAAGCAGCACTTTCCTCCCGTTCACAGGCTCTTCAGGAGAGTTTGTCTGCAGGCAAAAACATAAAACCGTGTTCCAGGTGCATGAGCTGCAGCTCGGGGTCACGTGGGGTCAGAGGTCACAGGTCACATGAGCTCAGGTCTATCGCTGTTACCACACACATTCTCCAGTTACACCAGATGGTGGGACACAGGATGGATTTTAGTGCTTTTGTCCGTCCAGCTACAGAACAAGGAAACATTTCATCTCCAAACATCGAGCATGTGCAGTGTGACGTTTAGACCTGCTGATCAACACAGCTCGTCTGACATGATATTTATCACCACAGAAAATCAGCTCTCAGTTTGTAAAACGAGCCATTGACAGATTTAGACTACACGATATCCGCATGACTTTGGCCGTCAGGAAGAGTCGACCGTTTTATCTCGTACAGCGTGTCAGACTGGGCGACAATGGCGTAGTCTGACATGCTTCTGGCATGTGACTCTCATAACAGACGTGACTCTCGTGGAGTCGCACACGTACGGCGCTTCAGAGCCACTGACTCTATGAACAGATACGACCTTTAAGTCTTCTGCAAGCTGAGAAAAATTGCTGCAGGATTTACCATTTTCAGTCAGGAATGAGTAGTACATTTCACAAATAATTACGAAGTAACAGCAAGAATTAAACGTGACTTTAAATCTTACATGATAACTGTTTCGATATGGCTAACAAACGTATGCCACTGTCTTCACAAAGTCATGAAATGATTATTGTTAGTCATCAGCTGTGTTTTTGTCCGGTTGTTTTATGCTATTTTAAGCAGGATACACTAATCAATGACAGTCAGAAGGAAATAAATACATATTTGGGTGGTGTAATATTATAATAAAATGTCTTTAATCACATATTAAGACACCCTAAATAGACAGTAATGACTTGAGCAATGCACTGCATAGGATGTATGATACAAACTAACCTAATTAATTATTAATTTGTTATATAATTTATCATTTGAATAAGCGAACAACACCAATAAAAATGGTTTTATTCATCACATCGGATATATTTTTTCTTTTTTCAGGAAACGGGCAGACTTGAATAAATAGCAACACAGTAGCAAACAATACACGATAAAAATGGCAAAAAATTAATAATTAATCCAAAGTTATTAGGGGTAAATTTGACCTGCTGGCGGTTTGAGGTATAGATGCCCTGTCTTAATCTGGTTTGATCTAATCAGGGGATATTAAAGTCAGTGACTGGGAGACTTGGGTATTTTATTGAAAATCTGCACGTTTTACCCCATTAGGGTTCTAGTGTTAAGGTGAAAGACTGACATAGTTTTTTCTTATTTACATTTCTGCATTTGCTTTTATCCAAAAAGACTTGCATTGCATTCAAGGAACAGATTTCATCAGATCATCACTCCCTGGGAATCGAACCCATGACCTGCCGTTGCAAACGCCATGCTTTCCTGTGTGAGCTGCAGGGTATAAACTCTTGATCATTGAGCTGGAGCTGTACTGAACATTCAGTGTTTCTTCATCCACTCGCTCTTCACACAGCAATAACTCACAGCGGCACAGAGCGAAACACAGACGGAGCTGAGGATCAGCGTTCATCAGACACACTGCTCACTAATCCCACACTGAACATACACACGCGTCTGAGATGACAGGTGAAGTACTCAAACACATCAGAAAACTCCCGAATCCACACAAGCGGCAATGCAAACCGACCTTCTCATTTACAAAGGGAAACTTAATTGTGCGTGAAAAGCAAAAAGCAAAACTGTAAACGCTGAGTTGAGCTGGCGCAGTCCCGGATATTCAGTGTGTGCCTCCGACTGAAGGAACCTGGGATGAGCGGCTCAGTAACACACAAACACAACGCTTTATTGAGAAAATAAGGGAGTTCAGTTTCTGATACTCTCCAGATGTTGAGCATTTTTTCTCAAATTCCATGTTTTCCGTTTAAATTTTTCTTGATTTTAATGGTTTAGTTAAATTCTAATAATCAATAGAACTTTAATCATTTAATAATAATAGTGCCCTATAAAATGTATTTTAGTTTTTAAAACAATCTGTGTAGTCCGCTTTTTATCTTGGCAGGTTGTCGTGACGATCTTGTGTTCTGTATGTTCATTATGGTTTATATATACATTTTTCACTCATGTCGGTTGTGTCTAATTGGTTGAGAATGTATTGTACACATCAGAGAATAATAAACAGGCATAATCTGTGATTGTTTCTGTGGTGTTGAGTTCAGATTCACACTCATGACGTCTTAGACTCTTAGATTGAGATGAAGCTTCGGCCCCCCAGAACCAGCAGGAATGGGTCCGGACTGAATCAGGATCAGTTACGCTCTCGTCTCTGACGGGCGTCTAGTGAAGAACAGCATGAAACGCAGCCCTTGTTAGTGTGTAGCGCTGCAGTCGGCTCTGCTTTCACTCACTCGCTTCCTGTAGCCACAAACTCAGCAGACTGTGACCATCTGCTTCAACCTCTGCACCCCAAACACACTCACACACACACTCACACACACACACAATCACACACACACATACACACACACACTCACACACTCACACACACACACACACACACAATCACACACACACATACACACGCACACTCACACACACACACACAATCACACACACACACTCACACACTCACTCACACACACACACACAATCACACACACACACTCACACACTCACTCACACACACACACTGAATTTTTAATTACTGGACAAAAAAACTCCACATGTAGTAACCTAGAATACTGTCTAACACTTGATGGCTGCTCTGTCAAGTCCTCGTCGTCAGTGAGGAACCTGGGTGTGCTCTTTGATACCAATCTCTCATTTGAAAGCCACGTTTCTAGCATCTGTAAAACTGCATTCTACCATCTTAAAAATATATCTAAATTACGGCATATGCTTTCAATGCAAAATGCTGAACAGTTAGTTCATGCGTTCATGACCTCAAGGCTAGATTATTGTAATGCTCTACTGGGTGGTTGCCCTGCTCGCTTAATAAATAAACTGCAGCTGGTCCAAAACGCAGCAGCTCGAGTTCTTACTAGAACCAGGAAGTATGACCATATTAGCCCGGTTCTGTCAACACTGCACTGGCTCCCTATTAAACATCGCATACATTTTAAAATCTTGCTAATTACTTACAAAGCACTGAATGGTTTAGCTCCCCAGTACTTGAGCGAGCTCTTAACGCATTATACTCCATCACGTCTATTGCGGTCTCAAAACTCTGGCCAGTTGATAATACCTAGAATATCAAAATCAACTGCAGGCGGTCGATCCTTTTCCTATTTAGCACCCAAACTCTGGAACAGCCTTCCTAGCATTGTTCGGGAAGCAGACACACTCTGTCAGTTTAAATCTAGACTAAAAACGCATCTCTTTACTATGGCATACACATAAAACATTTTAATTTATATTTTATTCAAATTGTTAGGCTGCATTAACTAGGTCAGCCGGAACCGGGAACACTTCCCATAACACCTGATGTACTCGTTACATCATAAGAGGAATGGCATCTACGCTAATGTTAGTCTCTCTGTTTATCCCGAGGTTTACCGCAGTCAGTCGGATCCGGATCAGATGGTGGACCTGCGCCCAGACATTACCAACGCATCCCTGAAGTGTCTGCAGAGACCGTGTCCATTAGTCTACCCGCTGAAATTGCTCATCAACATGGCATCCTCAATGGATCCATCTCCGGCGTGATGACTCCGATATTTCGAATATTCCGATCTAATATTACTTCTGACCTGTAAGGCTGCCAAAATAATAATCATACACTGTTTGTTAACTGGCCAGAGGAGAACTGGCACCCCGACTGAGCCTGGTTTCTCCCAAGGTTTATTTTTCTCCATTAGGACACCTGATGGAGTTTTGGTTCCTTGCCACTGTCGCCTCTGGCTTGCTCAGTTGGGGACACAAAATTTTCACATAAATATCCAAATAAATTTAATTACTAAACTAAATGAACTATATCAACTACATTACTTGAATATATATGATAATTGAAATGAGCTGATGACATCACCGTTTTCTCCAGAGCGGCTGTACAGCCGAATCAAATTCTGTTCATTATTTTCCTGTTTAACACTGTGAAGCTGCTTTGAAACAATCTGCATTGTAAAAAGCGCTATATAAATAAAGTTGACTTGACTTGACACACAATCACACACACACACAATCACACAAACACACACAAACACACACACACACACACTCACTCACAAACACACACACACACACACACACTCACTCACTCACAAACACACACACACACACACACACACACACACACACACACACACACACACACACTTACTCACAAACACACACACTCACACACACTCTCTCACTCACTCACAAACACACACACACACACACAATCACACACACATGCTCACACACACACACAATCACACACACACGCTCACACACACACGCTCACACACACACGCTCAAACACACGCTCACACACACACACACACACTCACTCGCAAACACACTCACACACACACACACACACACACACTCTCTCTCATACTCACGTAATGTATGAAATGCACATATGAACTTCCTAATCTAGTTTGTGTATTATGAATATTGTTGCTCTTTAGTTAAAGGCTCTGCTGGATGCATCACTGTACATTGAAAGTAAACCAGTTTACGGATTCAAATACCTAATGAGATTCTCAGTGTTGCTTCATGCAGTTCTGGAGAAAAAACACCTCTAGTTAAACGTGTGATGTTGAATGTGAAGTTGTGAAGCGAGCACTGTGACATGATCTGGATGAGACCGTCTGACGATCAGCTGCTGTGAATCTGACAGTGTGTGAGCAACACACACATTCCTGGCATTCCTCGCTGCGCTAACAAGCTGCTCGACACAATGGAGCGCTGATGGTCTGCTGTTCTCAGCCTGATCAACACACTTTATCTGATCAGCTGCAGTCTGTGCTGCCGTAAACAAACCCTCCAAACACACACACGAGTCTATAAAACACACACACGAGTCTATAACACACACGAGTCTATAAAACACACACACACGAGTCTATAACACACACGAGTCTATAACACACATGAGTCTATAACACACACGAGTCTATAACACACACACACACAAGTCTTTAACACACACACACACAAGTCTATAACACACACACATGAGTCTATAACACACACACACACGAGTCTATAACACACATGAGTCTATAACACACACACGAGTCTATAACACACATGAGTCTATAACACACACACACATGAGTCTATAACACACATGAGTCTGTAACACACACGTGTCTATAACACACACACACGAGTCTGTAACACACATGAGTCTATAACACACACACACGAGTCTGTAACACACATGAGTCTATAACACACACACATGAGTCTATAACACACACACACATGAGTCTGTAACACACATGAGTCTATAACACACACACGAGTCTATAACACACACGAGTCTATAACACACACACACACACGAGTCTATAACACACATGAGTCTATAACACACATGAGTCTATAACACACACACACACACGAGTCTATAACACACATGAGTCTATAACACACATGAGTCTATAACACACACACACGAGTCTATAACAAACATGAGTCTATAACACACATGAGTCTATAACACACACACATGAGTCTGTAACACACACGTGTCTATAACACACACACACGAGTCTGTAACACACATGAGTCTATAACACACACACAAGTCTGTAACACACATGAGTCTATAACACACACACACGAGTCTATAACACACATGAGTCTATAACACACACGAGTCTATAACACACACACACACAAGTCTTTAACACACACACACACAAGTCTATAACACACACACATGAGTCTATAACACACACACACGAGTCTATAACACACATGAGTCTATAACACACACACACGAGTCTATAACACACATGAGTCTATAACACACATGAGTCTATAACACACACACACATGAGTCTATAACACACATGAGTCTATAACACACACACATGAGTCTGTAACACACACGTGTCTATAACACACACACACGAGTCTGTAACACACATGAGTCTATAACACACACACGAGTCTGTAACACACATGAGTCTATAACACACACACATGAGTCTATAACACACACACACATGAGTCTGTAACACACATGAGTCTATAACACACACACGAGTCTATAACACACATGAGTCTATAACACACACACACACGAGCCTATAACACACATGAGTCTATAACACACATGAGTCTATAACACACACACACGAGTCTATAACACACGAGTCTATAACAAACATGAGTCTATAACACACATGAGTCTATAACACACACGAGTCTATAACACACATGAGTCTATAACACACACACACGAGTCTGTAACACACATGAGTCTATAACACACAAACACGAGTCTATAACACACACACATGAGTCTATAACACAAACACATGAGTCTATAACACACATGAGTCTATAACACACATGAGTCTATAACACACACACACACGAGTCTATAACACACATGAGTCTATAACACACACACACGAGTCTATAACACACATGAGTCTATAACACACACGAGTCTATAACACACATGAGTCTATAACACACACGAGTCTGTAACACACACACACGAGTCTGTAACACACACAAGTCTATAACACACACACGAGTCTGTAACACACACGATTCTATAACACACACACGAGTCTATAACACACATGAGTCTATAACACACACACACAGTCTATAACACAAACACACACGAGTCTATAACACACACACACAAGTCTATAACACACACACACGAGTCTATAACACACACACGAGTCTATAACACACACACAGTCTATAACACACACACACGAGTCTATGACACACACACACGAGTCTATAACACACATGAGTCTATAACACACACACACACGAGTCTATAACACACACACACACAGTCTATAACACACACACACACAGTCTATAACACACACACACACGAGTTTATAACACACACACACGAGTCTATAACACACATGAGTCTATAACACACACACAAGTCTATAACACACACACATGAGTCTATAACACACACACATGAGTCTGTAACACACATGAGTCTATAACACACGAGTCTGTAACACACACGAGTCTATAACACACACACACACGAGTCTATAACACACACACGTGTCTATAACACACATGAGTCTATAACACACGAGTCTGTAACACACACACACAAGTCTATAACACACACACAGTCTATAACACACACACACACGAGTCTATAACACACACACACGAGTCTATAACACACACACGAGTCTATAACACACACACAGTCTATAACACACACACACACGAGTCTATAACACACACACACAAGTCTATAACACAAACACATGAGTCTATAACACACACACACGAGTCTATAACACACACACATGAGTCTAAAACACACACACACGAGTCTGTAACCCACACAAGTCTATAACACACATGAGTCTATAACACACACACAGTCTATAACACACACACAAGAGTCTATAACACACACACACGAATCTATAACACATATGAGTCTATAACACACACACGAGTCTGTAACACACACAAGTCTATAACACATACACACAAGTCTATAACACACACACACGAGTCTATAACACACACAAGTCTATAACACACACACACACGAGTCTATAACACACACACACAAGTCTATAACACACACACGAGTCTATAACACACACACAGTCTATAACACACACACACACGAGTCTATAACACACATGAGTCTATAACACACGAGTCTGTAACACACACGAGTCTATAACACACACACACGAGTCTATAACACACACACATGAGTCTATAACACACACACGAGTCTGTAACACACACAAGTCTATAACACACATGAGTCTATAACACACACACACGAGTCTATAACACACACACAGTCTATAACACACACACACACACACGAGTCTATAACACACACACACGAGTCTATAACACACACACATGAGTCCATAACACACACACGAGTCTGTAACACACACAAGTCTATAACACACACACACACGAGTCTATAACACACGCACACGAGTCTATAACACACACACACGAGTCTATAACACACATGAGTCTATAACACACACACATGAGTCTATAACACACGAGTCTATAACACACACACGAGTCTATAACACACACACAGTCTATAACACACACACACACGAGTCTATAACACACACACACAAGTCTATAACACACACACACAAGTCTATAACACACACACAGTCTATAACACACACACACACGAGTCTATAACACACACACGAGTCTATAACACACATGAGTCTATAACACACACACACGAGTCTATAACACACACACAAGTCTGTAACACACACGAGTCTATAACACACACACATGAGTCCATAACACACACACGAGTCTGTAACACACACAAGTCTATAACACACACACACACGAGTCTATAACACACGCACACGAGTCTATAACACACACACACGAGTCTATAACACACGAGTCTATAACACACACACATGAGTCTATAACACACGAGTCTATAACACACACACGAGTCTATAACACACACACAGTCTATAACACACACACACACACACGAGTCTATAACACACACACACAAGTCTATAACACACACACAAGTCTATAACACACACACACACGAGTCTATAACACACACACGAGTCTATAACACACATGAGTCTATAACACACACACAAGTCTATAACACACACACGAGTCTATAACACACATGAGTCTATAACACACGAGTCTGTAACACACACGAGTCTATAACACACACACATGAGTCTATAACACACACACGAGTCTATAACACACACACACGAGTCTATAACACACACACAGTCTATAACACACACACACGAGTCTATAACACACACACACACGAGTCTATAACACACACACACTAGTCTATAACACACACACACGAGTCTATAACACACACACGAGTCTATACCACACACACATGAGTCTATAACACACACACGAGTCTATAACACACACACACGAGTCTATAACACACACACAGTCTATAACACACACACACGAGTCTATAACACACACACACGAGTCTATAACACACACACACGAGTCTATAACACACACACACGAGTCTATAACACACACACGAGTCTATAACACACACACATGAGTCTATAACACACACACAGTCTATAACACACACACACAAGTCTATAACACACACACACGAGTCTATAACACACACACATGAGTCTATAACACACACACAGTCTATAACACACACACACAAGTCTATAACACACACACACGAGTCTATAACACATATGAGTCTATAACACACACGAGTCTATAACACACATGAGTCTATAACACACACACGAGTCTGTAACACACACAAGTCTATAACACACACACACAAGTCTATAACACACACACACGAGTCTGTAACACACACGAGTCTATAACACACACAAGTCTATAACACACACACAGTCTATAACACACACACACACGAGTCTATAACACACACACACAAGTCTATAACACACACACACACGAGTCTATAACACACACACGGTCTATAACACACACACACACACACACACACGAGTCTATAACACACATGAGTCTATAACACACAAGTCTGTAACACACACGAGTCTATAACACACACACACGAGTCTATAACACACATGAGTCTATAACACACATGAGTCTATAACACACACGAGTCTATAACACACACGAGTCTATAACACACACGAGTCTGTAACACACAGGAGTCTATAACACACACGAGTCTATAACACACAGGAGTCTATAACACACACGAGTCTATAACACACACGAGTCTATAACACACACGAGTCTATAACACACACGAGTCTATAACACACACGAGTCTATAACACACATGAGTCTATAACATACACGAGTCTATAACACACACGAGTCTATAACGCACACACGAGTCTATAACACACATGAGTCTATAACACACACACAAGTCTATAACACACACACAAGTCTATAACACACACACGAGTCTATAACACACATGAGTCTATAACACACAAGTCTGTAACACACACGAGTCTATAACACACACACGAGTCTATAACACACACACGAGTCTATAACACACACACACACGAGTCTATAACACACACACAGTCTATAACACACACACACACACGAGTCTATAACACACGCACACGAGTCTATAACACACATGAGTCTATAACACACACACACGAGTCTATAACACACATGAGTCTATAACACACACACATGAGTCTATAACACACAAGTCTATAACACACACACGAGTCTATAACACACACACAGTCTATAACACACACACACACGAGTCTATAACACACACACACGTCTATAACACACACACAAGTCTATAACACACACACACACGAGTCTATAACACACACACGAGTCTATAACACACATGAGTCTATAACACACACACAAGTCTATAACACACACACGAGTCTATAACACACATGAGTCTATAACACACGAGTCTGTAACACACACGAGTCTATAACACACACACATGAGTCTATAACACACACACGAGTCTATAACACACACACACGAGTCTATAACACACACACAGTCTATAACACACACACATGAGTCTATAACACACACACACACACGAGTCTATAACACACACACACGAGTCTATAACACACACACGAGTCTATAACACACACACACGAGTCTATAACACACACACATGAGTCTATAACACACAGACGAGTCTGTAACACACACAAGTCTATAACACACATGAGTCTATAACACACACACAGTCTATAACACACACACATAAGTCTATAACACACACACACAAGTCTATAACACACACGAGTCTATAACACACACACGAGTCTATAACACACATGAGTCTATAACACACACACAAGTCTATAACACACACACACGAGTCTATAACACACACACAAGTCTGTAACACACACAAGTCTATAACACACATGAGTCTATAACACACACACACAAGTCTATAACACACACACACAAGTCTATAACACACACGAGTCTATAACACACATGAGTCTATAACACACACACACGAGTCTATAACACACACACACAAGTCTATAACACACACGAGTCTATAACACACACACGAGTCTATAACACACATGAGTCTATAACACACACACATGAATCTATAACACAAATGAGTCTATAACACACACACACGAGTCTATAACACACACATATGAGTCTATAACACACATGAGTCTATAACACACATGAGTCTATAACACACACACACAAGTCTATAACACACACACAGTCTATAACACACACACACGAGTCTATAACACACACACACGAGTCTATAACACACACACACACACACACGAGTCTATAACACACACACATGAGTCTATAACACACACACACGAGTCTATAACACACATGAGTCTATAACACACACACACGAGTCTATAACACACACACACAAGTCTATAACACACATGAGTCTATAACACACACACACGAGTCTATAACACACATGAGTCTATAACACACACACACAAGTCTATAACACACGAGTCTATAACACACACGAGTCTATAACACACACACACGAGTCTATAACACACACACAAGTCTGTAACACACACGAGTCTATAACACACACGAGTCTATAACACACATGAGTCTATAACACACACACACGAGTCTATAACACACACAAGTCTGTAACACACACGAGTCTATAACACACACACATGAGTCCATAACACACACACGAATCTGTAACACACACAAGTCTATAACACACACACACACGAGTCTATAACACACGCACACGAGTCTATAACACACACACACGAGTCTATAACACACATGAGTCTATAACACACACACATGAGTCTAAAACACACGAGTCGTGTGTGTGTGTGTGTTATAGACTCATGTGTGTGTGTTATAGACTGTGTGTGTGTTATAGACTGTGTGTGTGTTATAGACTCGTGTGTGTATAACACACACACACACGAGTCTATAACACACACACGAGTCTATAACACACATGAGTCTATAACACACACACAAGTCTATAACACACACACGAGTCTATAACACACATGAGTCTATAACACACGAGTCTGTAACACACACGAGTCTATAACACACACACATGAGTCTATAACACACACACGAGTCTATAACACACACACACGAGTCTATAACACACACACAGTCTATAACACACACACATGAGTCTATAACACACACACACACACGAGTCTATAACACACACACACGAGTCTATAACACACACACGAGTCTATAACACACACACACGAGTCTATAACACACACACATGAGTCTATAACACACAGACGAGTCTGTAACACACACAAGTCTATAACACACATGAGTCTATAACACACACACAGTCTATAACACACACACATAAGTCTATAACACACACACACGAGTCTATAACACATATGAGTCTATAACACACACGAGTCTATAACACACATGAGTCTATAACACACACACGAGTCTATAACACACACACAGTCTATAACACACACACACACACGAGTCTATAACACACACACACAAGTCTATAACACACACACACACACACACACGAGTCTATAACACACACACACGAGTCTATAACACACATGAGTCTATAACACACACACAAGTCTATAACACACACACAAGTCTATAACACACATACGAGTCTATAACACACATGAGTCTATAACACACAAGTCTGTAACACACACGAGTCTATAACACACACACATGAGTCTATAACACACACACGAGTCTATAACACACACACACGAGTCTATAACACACACACAGTCTATAACACACACACATGAGTCTATAACACACACACACGAGTCTATAACACACACACACGAGTCTATAACACACACACACACGAGTCTATAACACACACACATGAGTCTATAACACACAGACGAGTCTGTAACACACACAAGTCTATAACACACATGAGTCTATAACACACACACAGTCTATAACACACACACACAAGTCTATAACACACACACACACACGAGTCTATAACACATATGAGTCTATAACACACACGAGTCTATAACACACATGAGTCTATAACACACACACGAGTCTGTAACACACACAAGTCTATAACACACACACACAAGTCTATAACACACACGAGTCTATAACACACACACGAGTCTATAACACACATGAGTCTATAACACACACACAAGTCTATAACACACACACACGAGTCTATAACACACACACAAGTCTGTAACACACACGAGTCTATAACACACACACATGAGTCCATAACACACACACGAGTCTGTAACACACACAAGTCTATAACACACACACACACGAGTCTATAACACACGCACACGAGTCTATAACACACACACACGAGTCTATAACACACATGAGTCTATAACACACACACATGAGTCTATAACACACGAGTCTATAACACACACACGAGTCTATAACACACACACAGTCTATAACACACACACACACAAGTCTATAACACACACACACAAGTCTATAACACACACACAAGTCTATAACACACACACACACGAGTCTATAACACACACACGAGTCTATAACACACATGAGTCTATAACACACACACGAGTCTATAACACACACACACAAGTCTATAACACACACACAAGTCTATAACACACACACACACACGAGTCTATAACACACACACGAGTCTATAACACACATGAGTCTATAACACACACGAGTCTATAACACACACACGAGTCTATAACACACACACAAGTCTATAACACACACACGAGTCTATAACACACATGAGTCTATAACACACGAGTCTGTAACACACACGAGTCTATAACACACACACATGAATCTATAACACACACACGAGTCTATAACACACACACACGAGTCTATAACACACACACAGTCTATAACACACACACATGAGTCTATAACACACACACATGAGTCTATAACACACAGACGAGTCTGTAACACACACAAGTCTATAACACACATGAGTCTATAACACACACACAGTCTATAACACACACACACAAGTCTATAACACACACACACGAGTCTATAACACATATGAGTCTATAACACACACGAGTCTATAACACACATGAGTCTATAACACACACACGAGTCTGTAACACACACAAGTCTATAACACACACACACAAGTCTATAACACACACACACGAGTCTGTAACACACACGAGTCTATAACACACACAAGTCTATAACACACACACAGTCTATAACACACACACACACGAGTCTATAACACACACACACAAGTCTATAACACACACACACACGATTCTATAACACACACACGGTCTATAACACACACACACACACACAAGTCTATAACACACACACACACGAGTCTATAACACACACACGGTCTATAACACACACACACACACACGAGTCTATAACACACATGAGTCTATAACACACGAGTCTGTAACACACACGAGTCTATAACACACACACGAGTCTATAACACACATGAGTCTATAACACACATGAGTCTATAACACACACGAGTCTATAACACACATGAGTCTATAACACACACGAGTCTATAACACACACGAGTCTATAACACACATGAGTCTATAACACACACGAGTCTATAACACACACAAGTCTATAACACACACGAGTCTATAACACACACAAGTCTATAAAACACACACACGAGTCTATAACACACACACACAAGTCTATAACACACACGAGTCTATAACACACATGAGTCTATAACACACACACACGAGTCTATAACACACACACACAAGTCTATAACACACACGAGTCTATAACACACACACGAGTCTATAACACACATGAGTCTATAACACACACGAGTCTATAACACACATGAGTCTATAACACACATGAGTCTATAACACACACACATGAATCTATAACACACATGAGTCTATAACACACACACACGAGTCTATAACACACACATATGAGTCTATAACACACATGAGTCTATAACACACACACACAAGTCTATAACACACACACAGTCTATAACACACACACACGAGTCTATAACACACACACACGAGTCTATAACACACACACACACACATGAGTCTATAACACACACACATGAGTCTATAACACACACACACGAGTCTATAACACACATGAGTCTATAACACACACACACGAGTCTATAACACACACACACAAGTCTATAACACACATGAGTCTATAACACACACACACGAGTCTATAACACACATGAGTCTATAACACACACACACGAGTCTATAACACACACACAAGTCTATAACACACATGAGTCTATAACACACACACACGAGTCTATAACACACATGAGTCTATAACACACACACACAAGTCTATAACACACGAGTCTATAACACACACGAGTCTATAACACACATGAGTCTATAACACACACACGAGTCTATAACACACACAAGTCTATAACACACACACACACACGAGTCTATAACACAAACGAGTCTATAACACACATGAGTCTATAACACACGAGTCTATAACACACGAGTCTATAACACACATGAGTCTATAACACACACACACGAGTCTATAACACACATGAGTCTATAACACACACACACAAGTCTATAACACACATGAGTCTATAACACACACACACGAGTCTATAACACACATGAGTCTATAACACACACACACAAGTCTATAACACACATGAGTCTATAACACACACACACGAGTCTATAACAAACATGAGTCTATAACACACAGGAGTCTATAACACACATGAGTCTATAACGCACACACACAAGTCTATAACACACACATGAGTTTATAACACACACACATGAGTCTATAACACACGAGTCTATAACACACACACACGAGTCTATAACACACGAGTCTATAACACACACACACAAGTCTATAACACACATGAGTCTATAACACACACACATGAGTCTATAACACACACACACACAGGTCTATAACACACATGAGTCTATAACACACACACACGAGTCTATAACACACACGAGTCTATAACACACACACACGAGTCTATAACATACATGAGTCTATAACACACACACACAAGTCTATAACACACATGAGTCTATAACACACACACACAAGTCTATAACACACGAGTCTATAACACACACACACAAATCTATAACACACATGAGTCTATAACACACACACGAGTCTATAACACACACGAGTCTATAACACACATGAGTCTATAACACACATGAGTCTATAACACACACACACGAGTCTTTAACACACGAGTCTATAACACACACGAGTCTATAACACACACGAGTCTATAACACACACACACGAGTCTATAACACACGAGTCTATAACACACACGAGTCTATAACACACACGAGTCTATAACACACACACACGAGTCTATAACACACGAGTCTATAACACACACGAGTCTATAACACACATGAGTCTATAACACACACACGAGTCTATAACACACACACACGAGTCTATAACACACATGAGTCTATAACACACACGAGTCTATAACACACACGAGTCTATAACACACACACACGAGTCTATAACACACGAGTCTATAACACACACGAGTCTATAACACACGAGTCTATAACACACACAAGTCTATAACACACACGAGTCTATAACACACATGAGTCTATAACACACACACACACGAGTCTATAACACACATGAGTCTATAACACACACACACAAGTCTATAACACACATGAGTCTATAACACACACACACGAGTCTATAACACACATGAGTCTATAACACACACACATGAGTCTATAACACACACACACACGAGTCTATAACACACGAGTCTATAACACACACACACAAGTCTATAACACACGAGTCTGTAACACACACACACAAGTCTATAACACACATGAGTCTATAACAGACACACACAAGTCTATAACACACATGAGTCTATAACACACACACAAGTCTATAACACACACGAGTCTATAACACACATGAGTCTATAACACACATGAGTCTATAACACACACACGAGTCTATAACACACACACACGAGTCTATAACACACATGAGTCTATAACACACACGAGTCTATAACACACACGAGTCTATAACACACGAGTCTATAACACACACGAGTCTATAACACACGAGTCTATAACACACACAAGTCTATAACACACACGAGTCTATAACACACATGAGTCTATAACACACACACACACGAGTCTATAACACACATGAGTCTATAACACACACACACAAGTCTATAACACACATGAGTCTATAACACACACACACGAGTCTATAACACACATGAGTCTATAACACACACACATGAGTCTATAACACACACACACACGAGTCTATAACACACATGAGTCTATAACACACACACACAAGTCTATAACACACGAGTCTGTAACACACACACACAAGTCTATAACACACATGAGTCTATAACAGACACACACAAGTCTATAACACACATGAGTCTATAACACACACACGAGTCTATAACACACACGAGTCTATAACACACATGAGTCTATAACACACACACACGAGTCTATAACACACAAGTCTATAACACACATGAGTCTATAACACAGACGAGACTATAACACACACAAGTCTATAACACACACGAGTCTATAACACACACACACGAGTCTATAACACACATGAGTCTATAACACACACACACGAGTCTATAACACACATGAGTCTATAACACACACGAGTCTATAACACACACGAGTCTATAACACACACACACAAGTCTATAACACACATGAGTCTATAACACACACAAGTCTATAACACACACGAGTCTATAACACACACACGAGTCTATAACACACACACGAGTCTATAACACACACACATGAGTCTATAACACACACACACACGAGTCTATAACACACATGAGTCTATAACACACACACACAAGTCTATAACACACATGAGTCTATAACACACACACACAAGTCTATAACACACATGAGTCTATAACACACACACACGAGTCTATAACACACGAGTCTATAACACACACACACGAGTCTATAACACACACACACGAGTCTATAACACACACACACGAGTCTATAACACACACGAGTCTATAACACACATGAGTCTATAACACACACACACGAGTCTATAACACACATGAGTCTATAACACACGAGTCTGTAACACACACGAGTCTATAACACACACACACGAGTCTATAAGACACATGAGTCTATAACACACATGAGTCTATAACACACATGAGTCTATAACACACACAAGTCTATAACACACACAAGTCTATAACACACATGAGTCTATAACACACACACACAAGTCTATAACACACATGAGTCTCTAACACACACACACAGTCTATAACACACACACAAGTCTATAACACACACACACGAGTCTATAACACACACGAGTCTATAACACACACACACGAGTCTATAACACACATGAGTCTATAACACACACACACGAGTCTATAACACACATGAGTCTATAACACACACACACACGAGTCTATAACACACATGAGTCTATAACACACACACACGAGTCTATAACACACATGAGTCTATAACACACACACACGAGTCTATAACACACATGAGTCTATAACACACACACACGAGTCTATAACACACATGAGTCTATAACACACACACACGAGTCTATAACACACATGAGTCTATAACACACACAAATGAGTCTATAACACACATGTGTTTATGGGTCCAGCTCCTCTGGTTCTGGCCTGTAAAGAGCCGGCGTTCACTGCTCGACGGCTGCGGCCACAATGAAAGGAATTTGAGTCATTTGTTCTAAGGAGCTTTAATCAGATTTCCACATCAGTTCATGTAACGCACAGCCGCTGATCTACACATGACCGCTTTATTGTGATGGACGGACAGAATAATTACAGCTACAAACTTCTCTTTTGATGAAAAAAATCAATTTCTCAGGGTTTTAAAAAGTCAGGATTTGCTCCTAGAAAGAGCATAATCTCATTTTATCTGCGCGACATGAGCACACAGTTATTTTTAGCAGAAGTGTTTGCATTTGAGCACTGGTGGATATTTGCATGCCGAGGTCAGAAAGGATCCGCATCAAAGAGTCCCATGAGCGTCTGCGGCTCGTACCTGAGCTGGAAACATTTCATTACATTACGGCCAGGCTCAACTAACCCTACGGAAATACAAACCTGAAAGAGAACATGCAGATCAAGAGAAGACCGCGCGACTTCAAAGCCGAAGGATCCGGGAAGCTTCCCGAGGGAAACTGACCTGCTCCGAAGGCAAAGAAGAAGCTTTTGTCGGGCTGTTCCTCAAGCAGCGCTCTGACGCGCCGTCCCATCCTCTCGTTCCGCTTGTAGATCAGCTCCTGGCGGAAGTAGCTGTCGATCTCCTGCGCCGTCACCTGATCGCTCGCCGGCAGAGTCACGTTCTTGAAGTTCGGCACCTGGACACAAATCAGACGGATACAGTTTCAGTTTAGGGATAGAAAAACACTGCAGCCAAGATCAAGATTTCTTCTCATCTGAAAACTTATCTGTTTAGATATTTATACTCACACACACACACTCACATACATTCAGCGTGTGCAGTACAACAACTGATCTGAGAGCACTACAGCGACTGATCTGAGTGCACTAGGAAGTGAACTACAGCGACTGATCTGAGTGCACTAGGAAGTGAACTACAGCGACTGATCTGAGTGCACTAGGAAGTGAACTACAGCGACTGATCTGAGTGCACTAGGAAGTGAACTACAGCGACTGATTTGAGTGCACTAGGAAGTGAACTACAGCGACTGATCTGCGTGCACTAGGAAGTGAACTACAGTGGCTGATCTGAGTGCACTAGGAAGTGAACTACAGCGACTGATCTGCGTGCACTAGGAAGTGAACTACAGTGGCTGATCTGAGTGCACTAGGAAGTGAACTACAGTGGCTGATCTGAGTGCACTAGGAAGTGAACTACAGCGACTGATTTGAGTGCACTAGGAAGTGAACTACAGTGGCTGATCTGAGTGCACTAGGAAGTGAACTACAGCGACTGATCTGCATGCACTAGGAAGTGAACTACAGCGACTGATCTGAGTGCACTAGGAAGTGAACTACAGCGACTGATCTGCGTGCACTAGGAAGTGAACTACAGCGGCTGATTTGAGTGCACTAGCGGCAGATAAGGAGCGGTACCTGCGAGGTGTCGTGGTTGAAGATGATGGAGTTCAGATCTCCACAGTTGTAGTGTTTGATCAGGTCCTCTGTGGTGTAGGGAACCTGCAGACTGCCGGCGCGGAGACTCTCCTGCTGGAGCAGCGTCTGATTCAGAGCGAAGATCACCTGAAACACACACACAAATGCTGATTCTGCTTATGTGTGCTTAAAGGGACAGTTGGCCCAAAAGTGATCATTCTGTGAGTATTTACCCCTTCAAACCTGTATGACTGACACTCCTCTGTTCTGATGGACACAAGAGAAGATATGATAAAGAACGGGTCAGAACCCATCAATGAGAATCAATGGGAACGAAACGTATGATTACCAACATTCTTCAGAATATCTTCCTAATACACTATATTGCCAAAAGTTTTGGGACGCCTGCCTTTACATGCACATGAGCTTTAATGTCACCCCATTCTTAATCCGTAGGGTTTAATATGGAGTTGGCCCACCCTTTGCAGCTATAACAGCTTCAGCTCTTCTGGGAAGGCTTTCCACAAGGTTTAGGAGTGTGTTTATGGGAATTTTTGACCATTCTTCTAGAAGCACATTTGTGAGGTCAGGCACTGATGTTGGACGAGAAGGCCTGGCTCGCAGTCTCCGCTCTAATTCATCCCAAAGGTGTTCTATCGGGATGAGGTCAGGACTCAAGTTCCTCCACACCAAACTCGCTCATCCATGTCTTTATGGACAGACGCTTTGTGCACTGGAGCGCAGTCATGTTGGGACAGGAAGGGGCCATCCCCAAACTGTTCCCACAAAGTTGGGAGCATGAAATTGTCCAAAATGTCACTGGAACTGGAACTAAGGGGCCAAGCCCAACCCCTGAAAAACAACCCCACCCCATAATCCCCCCTCCACCAAACTTTACACTTGGCACAATGCAGTCAGGCAAGTCCCGTTCCCCTGGCAACCGCCAAACCCAGACTCGTCCATGGGATTGCAGACAGAGAAGCGTGATTGGTCACTCCAGAGAACACGTCTCACTGCTCTAGAGTCCAGTGGTGGCGTGCTTTACCCCACTGCATCCCACGCTTTGCATTGCTCTTGGTGATGTAAGGCTTGGATGAGCTGCTCGGCCATGGAAACCCATTCCATGAAGCTCTCTACACACTGTTCTTGAGCTCATCTGAAGGCCACAGAAGTTTGGAGGTCTGTAGCTATTGACTCTGCAGAAAGTTGGCGTCTTCTGTGCACTGTGACCCTCAGCATGCGCTGACCCCGCTCTGTGATTTTACGTGGTCTATCACTTCGTGGCTGAGTTGCTGTTGTTCCCAATCACTTCCACTTTGTTATAATCCCACTAACAGTTGAGTGTGGAATATTTAGTAGTGAGGAAATGTCAGGAATGGACTTATTGCACAGGTGGCAACCTATCACGGCACCACGCTTGAGTTCACTGAGCTCCTGAGAGCGACCCATTCTTTCACAAATGTTTGTAGAAGCGTCTGCATGCCTAGTGCTTGATTTATACACCTGTGGCCATGAAGGGATTGAACACCTGAACTCAGGGATTTGGAGGGGCGGCCCAATACTTTTGGCCATATAGTGTATCTTCAGCTGTTTTGTTTTACAGTGTAGATTTTTAATTGATCAGGAAATGGAAATTGATTTCTTACCATCTGATCACAACAACACACATGATTTTATGTCTGGAGCACAAACTCTGCACTTGCACACTGAACTGTGAGACTAAAGAGAGTCAGTGCGCAGCGGATCTGAACAGAAGCGCCGTGTTTCTGTCTGATGTTCCTGAATGGAGGCTCTTCTGAAGCGTGAGTGAGTCTCTCACAGATCAAAGGCTCAGCCTGAGTTTCTCTCAATTAGTTCTAGCTGATGCTTTGTGTTGCTTCTGCTGCAGCTCATTGTGTTAGACATTCCTCAGTGTTTACTCACACACACACACACACACACACACACACTCACACACACACACACACACACACACACACACACAAACACTCAATCACTCACACACACACACACACACACACATACATACACACACACACTCAAACACTCTCACACACACCCTCTCTCTCACATACTCACACACACACACTCAAACACACACACACACTCACTC